>JAVTVY010053943.1:0-26858 GCA_036873755.1 Hanleya hanleyi
CTCTAAACTTCTCAAGAGGAAGCAGTACTCTAAACTTCTCAAGAGGAAGCAGTACTCTAAACTTCTCAAGAGGAAGCAGTACTCTAAACTTCTCAAGAGTAAGCAGTACTCTAAACTTCTCAAGAGTAAGCAGTACTCTAAACTTCTCAAGAGTAAGCAGTACTCTAAACTTCTCAAGAGTAAGCAGTACTCTAAACTTCTCAAGAGGAAGCAGTACTCTAAACTTCTCAAGAGTAAGCAGTACTCTAAACTTCTCAAGAGTAAGCGTTTTTATTACCGACAATCAATTATTAATGAACTGCTACAGTGTGAAAGTGGCGATCCTAAACATTACTGGAAGCTCCTTAACAAGTTGAGAGAACGAAAGGAAGTTAAGATTACCACTCTAATATTTATGGCAATCATTTAGCTGAATTATGTGTATCCACAGGTATGAGGATTCTTAATGGCAGAGTTTTGGGAGATTTTATGGGGAAATTTCCCTGTTACACATACAATGGGGCTAGTGTTGTTGATTATGGAATAGTAAGCAAATGTTTGCTTTCAGATATTACTCTGTTCAAGGTTAACCCTTTACATGAAACATTGTCAGACCATGCACTGTCTCATTTCTGCATCCCTTAGAACTAGAAATGCATTCAAACTAAAACCCCTTTCTGCAACATTACATCCCTTACCAGCTAAATTTGTGTGGTCTTCTGACAATGACGAAGCTTTCTGTAAAACAATACATTCAGCTGACATTCAGTCACAACTGGCTGACGTTGCGAGTATGGCCGTTTCTTGTCAGGCCTCTGCGACGTCCATCGTGCAGAACTTTATTAAAATTATCACTGAAGTAGCCTCCCAACACTTGGCAATAATTCCTTCGAGAAGAGCAGGTAGGAAGAAGCCATCTCATCATACAAATAAATCGTGGTATGATAATTCATGTAAAACCTTATTATTACAACTTCGCAGGGCATCTAAAGCTTTTGATAGATATCCTTTAAATAGGGTTGTGCGTACTCAATTCTACAAACTGAGGAAGCAGTACTCTAAACTTCTCAAGAGTAAGCGTTTTTATTACCGACAATCAATTATTAATGAACTGCTACAGTGTGAAAGTGGCGATCCTAAACATTACTGGAAGCTCCTTAACAAGTTGAGAGAACGAAAGGAAGTTAATTCTACTGGCCATATACATGCCGGTGTCTGGTACAGTCATTTCCGCAATATCACAGAAAAAAAGTGTAATCCATCATTTGATGAAGAATTTGAAAGCGATCTTAATCTTAAACAAGCTTTCCTTGAAATGCAACCCTGTCATTCAAGTTTTCTGAACATATGTACAGTATTCTGAAATATATGTACTCTGAGCCTTCTTCACGTGTCAGACTAAATGATGGTCTTACTGACAGTTTCAGCTCTCATCAAGGAGTGCTGCAGGGCAATAATTTGAGCCCTACTTTATTTAATATTTTTGTGGATGATATTCCTGATATATTTGGAGCAGACTGTGATCCAGTAGCCATGGGTAACGTCTTTTTATCTTGCCTGTTATATGCAGATGACCTTGTGATCACAAGCCTTTCACCAGAAGGCCTCAATAAGGCATTAGAAAAATTCAATGCATACTGCTCACAATGGCAGTTGGAGATCAATTACCAAAAGACAAAGGCGATATGTTTTTCTAAGTCTGGTCGATCGCCTCATTTCCATGTAAATATTGGAAATAATATTATCGAAATCGTACAACAGTACTTGTATCTTGGTACATTATTTAGCTCCAATGGCAAATGGTTCAAAGCCATGGAAAATTTGAAAGGCAGGGGCTTGAAGGCATTCTATAAAATGTGCCAACTTATGGGCGATGATCCGAGACCTGGTCTTAGTACAAAGATCTTTGACTCCGTCGTAAAACCAATTCTGTTATATAACTCAGAAATTTGGGGGATAGATGACGTACCGGAATCATCTCCTATTGAGAAAGTTCATACCAAGTTTTGTAAGTTTACGCTTGGTGTCAATAGAAAAGCTTGTAACTCTGCTGTACGGGCAGAATTAGGCAGACTTCCTTTGGCAGTATTGGCCAAGGTTAATGCCGTCAAATACTGGTGTCGCCTAGTAAAGCTGCCAAGCTCCAGGCTTGTGAAACAAGCTTATCTGCATAACCTTAAGTCTGCGAAGACTGATTCTCTTAATTATTGCAGCAAAATGAGAAAATATTATCAGTACATGGTTTTTACAACATGTGGTGCCAACAATCTTTCTTAGATATGGGTAATTTTCACAGAACATTTGCTAGGCGAATAGTTGATGAGTTTACACAGGACTGGCATAATATGATGTTTAGTCCATCTAATCATAAATTGGATACTTATGCTACACTCAAGTGGGAGTATCGTCTTGAAAAGTACCTGACATATAATTTGCCTAAGCCAGAACGTGTGCTTATTACAAAACTTCGAATAAGCAATCACACATTAGAAATCGAATCTGGCAGATACCAAAAACCAATTATTCCAAGAGAATTGCGTACTTGCCAGTACTGGGTGGGCTCTGTTGGAGATGAAATTCATTTTGTAATGTGCTGCTCCAACAATGCAGATCTCAGACATTCCCTATTCCGGGATTTATCCATCGATGTTCCGAACTCTATGTATCATATCCAAAAGGTATTCTCTACAATGTGACACATTTAAGACCACCAAACTCTTCGCAAAATTTATTTCTGAGAGTTTTAACAGGAGAAGTCCTTCCAGGTAATAGCACTGGCTGTTAGGTATCTTGTTACTCATGTTTTCACTTTGTATTACTATTTCTTGTACTACACTGAACTATTGTGTGTTTGATATGGTTTCTCGGCCATAACCAATGTGAATTGTGTTATTCTCTATGAACGATGATGATGTTCGGTTAAAATAAATAACATTTAGATATATGGATCAATTAGAAGAGACATTGTTCTGTGCATACAATCACGAGGTCAACCTATCTCACCCGAATCAGCTGTCGCTTGAGCTTGACGTTTTGAAAATACACCTTAAGTTGAAGGAAAATCTATGCGATTGGTTAGCGCTCAGGACAGGGGAAATGTGAGTGATGACCCCAAATCTGAATCAGCGACAAATCAGACGGGAGCGGTTTTTTAAGATTTGGTTTTAATCAGATTGAAGGTTAGAGTGCTGAAACTTAATACACTCAAGCTGTACTAGAAAATATAAACAAATCCGAGATGACGACCATAATGACGTCACAGTGACGTCATTTTTAATTTTTCGGTCAGATTTTTCGAGAAAAAAAATTATTTATGTGCTTTTTTCGCAAACACTGCATGATAAATTAGAAAATAATAATCTGATGTGAAATAAAAAAGTTCCTCTGGTTATGCAAATCGGTTCACAATGACCCCAATATAATAAACTATATCACGGAGTGTCGGCACTCACGTTTTTGGCGTTGTAGAGATATGACCCGGCCAGGTAAGGTTGTATGGCTGAATGAGAATTTAGTTCAATTTATTGCAGGACCATCCTTTCACCATCACCAATCGTGCCTTACTGTAGACGGCCCTGACCAAACTATAGACCGTAGATCCCTTGGAAGGGGCCCGTCTATAAAGCCAGTAGTATATAAAAGACGGATTCGGCCTTTGGCTCCTCACTGCGCATGCGCAAAAAACAAAACAAAAACGGGTGTTCTGCGCAAGTGGTTGCCATGGTGACGTCACTTCCGGTTTCTATGGGGCATGTATTCCTCCGCGGTGATGCGGTCTGGCGGTGATGCGGTCGTGGGGAGAAGCTTCCGCGGACAGAAAATAGTCCCAAATAAAACAAAAAAATAAATAAAAAAAATTCTCCGGCAATCTTCGGGACATTTTGGGGGCAAGAGGGGTCCCTAGTTGACCGATTGAGTCGAGTGAGGTGTCAAAGTGAAGCGCTCCTCCAGGGCTATCAATTCATGTGTGGTGGCATGTAAATTGAGCATGTAAATTTGTTCCCGAAAATATAAAAAGCGGAACACGGACTTTACCCCTAAAATAGGGGAAAACTCCTATAAACCCTAACCAAAAGGGCTAATATCGGTCCCCGGGCATATCGGGGCCTGCTGAGAGAGGTAGGGTGGCGGAGTGGGTGTATGTGAATTTAGGATTTGTCCACGAAAATATAAAAAGCGGAACACGGACATTACCTCTACAATAGGGGAATGATTCGCACATTTGCATCTATACGGGAAAATGCCTGTATGGGGTATGGGGTTGGTCATTTTTGTGTGGATTTTACTATGGGTTGTTTGGTCTTGTTTTTCACGTCTCGCCACGAAAAACACGATGGGAAAGGTCCCGGAGCTAAGCGGTGAAATTTTTCGAAAAGTTCACGGAGGTCTGGATAAGCCCATATAGGCCCATACTGACTCAGGGGGATAGGTCCATACTGGGAATTCACACATGTTCCTTGCGATATGGGTTGTTTGGTCTTGTTTTTCGTCTCACCACGTAGAACACGATGGGAGGGGTCTCGAAGTTAAGCGATGAAATTTTTTTCAAAAGTTCACGGAGGTCTGGATAGGCCCATAGGCCCATACTGGCTATGGGGGATAGGTCCATACTGGGAAATTCACACATGTTAATTGCGGTATGGGCTGTTTGGTCTTGTTTTTCTCGTCTCGCCACGTAAAACACGATGGGAAGGGTCTCGAAGTTAAGCGGTGAAATGTTTTGAAAAGTTCACGGAGGTCTGGATAGGCCCATATAGGCCCATACTGGCTCAGGGGGATAGGTCCATGCTGGGAAATTCACACATATTCATTGAGATATGGGTTGTTTGGTCTTGTTTTTCTCGTCTCGGCACGTAAAACACGATGGGAAGGGTCCCGAAGTTGAGCGGTGAAATTTTTTGAAAAGATCACGGAGGTCTGGATAGGCCCATAGGCCCATACTGGCTATGGGGATAGGTCCATACTGGGAAATTCACACATGTTCATTGCGATATGGGTTGTTTGGTCTTGTTTTTCACGTATCAAGATTTAGAACACGATGGGAGGGGTCCCGAAGTTGAGCGGTGAATTTTTTTGAAAAGATCACGGAGGTCTGGATAGGCCCATAGGCCCATACTGGCTATGGGGATAGGTCCATACTGGGAAATTCACACATGTTCATTGCGATATGGGTTGTTTGGTCTTGTTTTTCACGTATCAAGATTTTTTGAAAAGATCACGGAGGTCTGGATAGGCCCATAGGCCCATACTGGCTATGGGGATAGGTCCATACTGGGAAATTCACACATGTTCATTGCGATATGGGTTGTTTGGTCTTGTTTTTCACGTATCAAGATTTAGAACACGATGGGAGGGGTCCCGAAGTTGAGCGGTGAAATTTTTTGAAAAGATCACGGAGGTCTGGATAGGCCCATAGGCCCATACTGGCTATGGGGATAGGTCCATACTGGGAAATTCACACATGTTCATTGCGATATGGGTTGTTTGGTCTTGTTTTTCACGTATCAAGATTTAGAACACGATGGGAGGGGTCCCGAAGTTGAGCGGTGAAATTTTTTGAAAAGATCACGGAGGTCTGGATAGGCCCATAGGCCCATACTGGCTATGGGGATAGGTCCATACTGGGAAATTCACACATGTTCATTGCGATATGGGTTGTTTGGTCTTGTTTTTCACGTATCAAGATTTAGAACACGATGGGAGGGGTCTCGAAGTTAAGCGATGAAATTTTTCGAAAAGTTCAGGTTACAGGTAAGCCTATATATAGGCCCATAGGCCCATACTGGCTATAGGGGATAGGTCCATACTGGGAAATTCACACATCTTCATTGCGATATGAGTTGTTTTGTCTTGTTTTTCACGTCTCGCCATGTAGAACACGATGGGAGGGGTCTCGAAGTTAAATTTTTCGAAAAGTTCAGGTACCGGGTAGGCCTATATATAGGCCCATGGGCCCATACTGGCTATACTGGGAAAATCACACATGTTCATTGCGATATGGGTTGTTTGGTCTTGTTTTTCACGTCTCGGCACGTAAAACACGATGGGAAGGGTCCCGAAGTTGAGCGGTGAAATTTTTTGAAAAGATCACGGAGGTCTGGATAGGCCCATATAGGCCCATACTGGTTATGGGGATAGGTCCATACTGGGAAATTCACACATGTTCATTGCGATATGGGTTGTTTGGTCTTGTTTTTCACGTCTCGCCATGTAGAACACGATGGCAAGGGTCTCGAAGTTAAGTGGTGAATTTTTTGTGAAAAGTCCAGGTACCGGGTAGGTGTGTATATAGGCCCATAGGCCTACTGGCTCAGTGCCTAGGTCCATACTGGGTGGACGTTTTGGGGTCGAGGTTAGCCCCTAGTGGTCCCATGGTGTCGTATGAGGTCTTATTTTGAAGCTCTCGTGGAGGAGCACCCGACTGGACCGTTTTCAGTATTCTGCGCATGCGCAGTCTGGCCGTAGTATACAAAGCAGGCATTTTGGGGGTGCGTGGGAGTGTGTTTGGGGTAGAGATGGACCACTAGTGGTCCAAATGTGTCGTGGGAGTTGTCAAAGTGAAGCTTTTGTAGGGTAGAGTCTAAATGGCGTGTTTTTATTGCAAGTCGCGTCAATCTGCGCATGCGCAGTTGGGTGTAGTAAGTAAACTGGTCATTTTGTGGGTGCGTGGAGGTGTGATTGGGGTAGACCTGGACCACTATTGGTCCGAATGTGTCTAGGGAAGTGTTATTTTGTGGATCTCGGGGTGTAGACCACGACTTGAAGGGATGTCCCGTCACTGGCGACGTCATTAGTGGGAGTAGAAGCGAAAGCGAGAGTTTCGGAGGTGCAATGGAGTGCGTTTGGAGTAGGTAACGGTCTATTTTTCCATCCAGCTATCTGGTAGAGATACCTGTGAGTGTGAGTGTATGCGCGCGTGTGTGTGAGTGAGTGAGTGAGTGCGTACACAACGCCCGTGAGGCGTCCCCAACGCCCGTCTTAACGCATTGACGCACTAACGACGGTGAGTGAGTGAGTGAGTGAGTGAGTGAGTGAGTGAGTGGGTTGTATCCGATTGGACAGAGTGGAGATTGACCACTATCGGTCCGAATGTGTCGTGGGGGGGGGCGTCATTTTGTAGCTCGCGGGGTGTAGACCACGACTTGAAGGGATGTCCACGTCACCTGTGACGTCACCGGTTGCAGTAGTAGCGAAAGTGTGAGTTTCGGAGGTGTAATGAAGCGCGTTTGGAGTAGATAACGGCCAATTTTTTCATTCAGCTACCTGATAGAGTTACCTGTGAGTGTGAGTGTATGCGTCGTGTGTGTGAGTGAGTGAGTGAGAGTGAGTGAGTGATTGAGTGAGTGATTGAATGAGTGAGTGAGTGAATGAGTGAGTGAGGCGTGCACAACGCCCGTGAGGCGTCCCCAACGCCCGTCTTAACGACTGGACGCACTAACGACGGTGAGTGAGTGAGTGAGTGAGTGAATGAGTGAGTGAGTGAGTGAGTGAGTGAGTGAGTGAGCGAGTGAGTGAGTGAGTGAGTGGGATCCGATTGGAATAATGTATCGCCCGTTTTCATCATTTTGCGCATGCGCAGTCTGGCCGTAGTATAGAAAGCAGCCATTTTGGGGATTCGTGGAGGTGTACTATACCATATCTGAGTGTATGCGTCGTTAGTGCGTCCATGCGTTAAGACGGGCGTTGGGGACGTCTCACGAGCGTTTTGCACGCCTCACTCACTCACTCACTCACTCATACTCACTCACTCGCACACACGCACGCATACACTCACACTCACAGGTAACTCTACCAGGGAGCTGAATGGGAAAATAGGCCGCTATCTACTCCAAACGTACTCCATTGCACCTTCCGAAAGTCGCGCTTTCGCTACTACTCCCACTGATGACGTCACCAGTGACGTAGACATCCCTTCAAATCCATTCAATGACACCTCCCACCACACATTCGGACCAATAGTGGTCCATCTCTACTCTGTCCAGTCGGATATCACTCACTCATTCACTCGCCGTCGTTAGTGCGTCCATGCGTTAAGACGGGCGTTGGGAACGCCTCACGGGCGTTGTGCATGCCTCACTCACTCACTCACTTATTCACTCACTCACTCACTCACTCACACTCACTCTCTCACTCACACACACACACACTCGCATACTCACACTCACAGGTAACGCTACCAGGTAGCTGGATGGAAAAATAGGCCGTTATCTACTCCGAACTCATTCCATTGCACTTCCGAAACTCTCACTATCGCTACTACTCCGAGTGATGACGTCACCTGTGACGTCACAGGTGACGTGGACATCCCTTCAAGTCGTGGTCTACACCCCGAGATCTACAAAATAAGACTTCCCTAGACATATTCGGACCAATAGTGGTCCATCTCGACCACAAACACACCTCCACGCATCCCCAAAATGAACACTTTACTTACTACGCCCAATGCGCCCAACTGCGCATGCGCAGATTGAAGCGACTTGCAATAAAAAACACGCCATTCTGACTCTACCCTACAAAAGCTTCACTTTGACACCTCCCACGACCCATTTGCACCAATAGTGGTACATCTCTACCCCAAACACACCCCCACGAATCCCCCAAAATGCCTGCCTTCTATGCTACGGCCAGATTGCGCATGCGCAGAATATTGAAAACGGCTCCTCCACGAGAGCTTCAAAATAAGGCCTCATACGACACCATGGGACCACTAGGGGCTCACCTAGGCCCCAAAACGTCCACCCAGTATGGACCTGTGCACTGAGCCACTAGGCCTATGGGCCTATATACAGACCTACCCGGTACCTGGACATTTGAAAAAAATTTCAGCGCTTAACCTCGAGACCCTTGCCATCGTGTTCTATACGGTAAGACGAGAAAAACAAGACCAAACAATCCATATCGCAATGAAATGTGTGAATTTCCCAGTATGGACCTATTTCCCATAGCCAGTATGGGCCTATATATAGACCTACCCGGTACCTGAATTTTTCGAACATTTTCACCGCTTAACTTCGAGACCCCCCTCATCGTGTTCTACATGGTGAGACGTGAAAAACAAGACTAAACAACTCATATCGCAATGAACATGTGTGAATTTCCCAGTATGGACCTATCCCCCATAACCAGTATGGGCCTATATACAGACCCACCCGCTACCTGCACTTTTCAAAAAAATTCACCGCTTAGCTCCGGAACCCCTCCCATCGTGTTCTACATGGTGAGGCGTGAAAAACAAGACTAACCAACCCATATCGCAATGAACATGTGTGAATTTCCCAGTGTGGACCTATCCCCCATAACCAGTATGGGCCTATGGGCCTATCCAGACCTCCGTGAACTTTTCAAAAAATTTCACCGCTTAACTGCGGGACCCTTCCCATCGGGTTTTTCGTGGCGAGACGTGAGAATACAAGACCAAACAACCCATAGTAAAATCCACAACAACAAAAATTGGCCCTATATACAGACCCACCCGCTACCTGCACTTTTCAAAAAAATTCACCGCTTAGCTCCGGGACCCCTCCCATCGTGTCCTACATGGTGAGACGTGAAAAACAAGACCAAACAACCCATATCGCAATGAACATGTGTGAATTTCCCAGTGTGGACCTATCCGCCATAGCCAGTATGGGCCTATGGGCCTATCCAGACCTCCGTGAACTTTCAAAAAAATTCACCGCTTAACTTCGGGACCCTTCCCATCGTGTTTTACGTGGCGAGACGAGAAAAACAAGACAAAATAATCCATATCGCAATGAATATGTGTGAATTTCCCAGTATGGACCTATCCCCCTGAGCCAGTATGGGCTTATATGGGCCTATCCAGACCTCCGTGAATTTTTCATTTAATTTCACCGCTTAACTTCGAGACCCCTCCCATCGTGTTTTACGTGGCGAGACGAGAAAAACAAGACCAAACAACCCATATCGCAATGAATATGTGTGAATTTCCCAGTATGTACCTATCCCCCATAGCCAGTATGGGCCTGTGGGCCTATATATAGACCTACACGGCACCTGGACTTTTCGAAAATTTTCACCGCTTAACTTCGAGACCCCTCCCATCGTGTTCTATATGGTGAGACGTGAAAAACAAGACTAAACAACCCATATCGCAATGAACATGTGTGAATTTCCCAGTATGGACCTATCCCCCATAACCAGTATGGGCCTATATGGGCCTATATACAGACTCACCCGCTACCTGGACTTTTCAAAAAGATTCACCACTCCCCTCCCATGTTGTTCTACATGGTGAGACGTGAAAAACAAGACCACACAACCCATATCGCAATGATCATGTGTGAATTTCCCAGTATGGACCTATCTTCCATAGCCAGTATGGGCCCCGTGAACTTTTCAAAAAAATTCACCGCTTAACTTCGAGACCCCTCTCATCGTGTTCTACGCGGTGAGACGTGAAAAACAAGACCAAACAACCCATATCGCAATGAACATGTGTGAATTTCCCAGTATGGACCTATCCCCTGAGTCAGTATGGGCCTATATGGGCTTATCCAGACCTCCGTGGACTTTTGAAAAAATTTCACCGCTTAGCTCCGGGACCCTTCCCATCGTGTTTTTCGTGGCGAGACGTGAAATACACGACCAAACAACCCATAGTAAAATCCACAACAACAAAAATGACCACCCCCCATTCCCCATACAGGCATTTTCTCGTATAGATGCAAATGTGCGAATCATACGAAGTCCGTGTTCCGCTTTTTAGCCCACCATCACCAGATGGTGGGCTGTTCAAATCGCTTTTCGTCCGTGGTCCGTCGTCCGTGGTCCGTCGTCCGTCGTCCGTCCGTCCGTCCGTAAACAATTCTTGTTATCGCGATTTCTCAGGAACTACTTTATGGATCTTTCTCAGGTTCCCCTTGGGGTCTAGTTGTGCAAGATACCTTTTTTGGTCCGATTCGAAAATCCAATATGGCCACCAGGCAGCCATCTTGGATTTCCCCATGAAACCTTGTTATCGCGATTTCTCAGGAACTACTGCATGGATCTTTCTCAAATTTGGTGCACAGGTTCCCCTTGGGGTCTAGTTGTGCAAGATATCCTTTCTGGTCCGAATCAAAAATCCAATATGGCCACCAGGCAGCCATCTTGGATTTTCCTACGAAACCTTGTTATCGAGATTTCTCAGGAACTACTGCATGGATCTTTCTCAAATTTGGTACACAGGTTTCCCTTGGGGTCTAGTTGTTCAAGATACCTTTTCTGGCCTGATTCGAAAATCCAATATGGCCACCAGGCAGCCATATTGGATTTCCCCATGAAAATTTATCGTCATTTCTCAGGAAGTACTGCTTGGATCTTTCTCATAATTGGTACACAGGTTCCCCTTAGGGTCTAGTTGTGCAAGATACCTTTTTCTGTCCGAATCGAAAATCCAATATGGCCACAAGGCAGCCATCTTGGATTTCCCCATGAAACCTTGTTATCGCGATTTCTCAGGAACTACTGCATGGATCTTTCTCAAATTTGGTACACAGGTTCCCCTTGGGGTCTAGTTGTGCAAGATACCTTTTTTGGTCCGATTCGAAAATCCAATATGGCCACCAGGCAGCCATATTGGATTTCCCCATGAAAATTTATCGTCATTTCTCAGGAAGTACTGCATGGATCTTTCTCAAATTTGGTACACAGGTTCCCCTTGGTGTCTAGTTGTGCAAGATACCTTTCCTGGCCCGATTTGAAAATCCAGTATGGCGGCCAGGCAGCCATCTTGGATTTCCCGATGAACTACTGCATGGATCTTTCTCAAATTTGGTACACAGGTTCTCCTTAGGGTCTCGATATGCAAGATGCCTTTTTCGGCCCGAATCGAAATTCCAATATGGTCACCAGGCGACCATCTTAGACTTCCCCATGAAATTTTGCTATCATGATTTCTCAGGAAGTATTGCCTGGATCTTTCTCAAATTTAGCACACAGGTTGCCCTTGTGGTCCAGTTGTGCAAGATACCTTTTCTGGTCCGATTCCAAAGTCCAATATGTCCATCGGGTGGCCATCTTGGATTACCCCATGAAACATCGTTATTGCGATTTCTCAAGAACTACTGCATGGATCTTTGTTAAATTTGGTACACAGGTTATCCTTGTCGTCTAGTTGTGCAAGATACCTTTTCTGGTCCGATTCGAAAATCCAATATGGCCAACAGGCGGCCATCTTGGATTTTCCCATGCAACTTTGTTATCGTGATTTCTCAGGAAGTACTGCATGGATCTTTCTCAAATTTGGTACACAGGTTCCCCTTATGGTCTAGTTGTGCAAGATACCTTTTTCGCTCTGAATCGAAAATCCAATATGGCCACAAGGCGACCATATTGAATTTCCCCTTGAAACATTGTTAGCGTGAATTCTCAGGAAATATTTCATGGATCTTTCTGAAATTTGGTACACAGGTCCCACATGGGGCCTAGTAGTGCAAGATAATTTTTTGGTCCGATTCGAAAATCCAAGTTACGCTTCAAATTAATACGGTATTCTCGAGTTGTGACGTTGCATCACAAGAGTCGGCGGATCAAGCGGTGGGGCATATTCTATATATTGACTATAGAGAATATTCATACCTTCACCTTCCATATCAAGGAGTTCAAATAATTCGAAATTGAAATGTATTTCTTCAAATTTTAAATCAGTTTTCTTTAGTCCATGCAGTAGCAAGGGAACTGATCCACCCTTTCGTCTGCCGGCGGGTCGGCTACATGAAGGGACGTCACTCTTGTGACTCAACGTCACAACTCGACAACTGTAGACTACTGCATGTTTCGATCCAAGGGAGATAATCAGGATTCAAGCACTTTCGAAGTTTCAACATTACTGCGCGGACCGGATCCCTTCAGTATTAAGTATTATATCATCTTACTAGTTTCGAGCATGGTATCTTAAAAGAGATATCTCAAACTAGCCCAGTGAACAGAACAGAATTATCATTCGTTCCTAATGATAAAATCTTAAGTATGTTTCATAGCTCATGCCAAAGTGTCAAAGAGATTGGTCGTCGCTTCCAGTACCCAATGATGATACGTGCAAAAAAAAAATCAAAAAAAAATACTACAAGACAAAGGCGAAGGATCCTCCGTACATGTACATTCACTTTCAGACTAACTTCTCTTGTATTATAACAACTGACATAAGTACAGTTTCTAGAAATCTTGAAACTCCTGAACTTAGATTATATCTTGGTGTTTTTCAGTGTCCCTTTTCCGATCTTTTTCGCTCAGATTCGAAATTCTGTAAACAAAATTACAAATCAATCGTTTGTTCTTAGTAACAATGGGCAAAAAGATCCTCTAGTCATTAGCTTGCAATTGTCGGACAATGGTGGGCGCCAAGATCCTTCAGGATCTCTCCTTATATTTTCGGGGACAAATCTTAAATTTACATGCACCCACTCTCTCAGCAGGCCCCGATAAGCCCGGGGACCGATGTTATCCCTTTTGGATAGGGTTGATAGGAGTTTTCCCCTATTTTAAGGGTAAAGTCCGTGATCCGCTTTTTATATTTTCGGGGACAAATCCTCAATTTACATGCCACCACCCATGACTTGATATCCCTGGAGGAGCGCTTCACTTTGACACCTCACTCGACCCAATCGGTCCGCTAGGGACCTCTCTCGCCCCCAAAATGTCCCGAAGATTGCCGTAGAATTTCCCCCGGCTCCCCACGTTTTTGGGATAGACTCGTACCTAGCCCTCAACTCACACGCACCGTTGGGGTCTAGTCAGCGGCAGGCATTTTGTATTTTCTGATTGGCTGAATTACCGGTCTAAATCTAGACCGGTAAATAGACTAATGTCAATATATGTTGTTGTTGTTCGTGTGTATCTAGTGACCAGTACTCGTCTATGGTGCGATAAAGGGCCTTGAGCGCTACGGCCACCAATCCACCAAGTATTATATAGATCCTTGGTAAGATTTGATCAGCGATGAGCGATTATGGTATGTTTCCTAAATAAAGCCCTCGCTTCTTCGACTACCACGACATCCAGCAAGACGGTACATCTTCGGAAAATTTATGACCTATTCCAAGGTTCTTAACGTGACAGGTTCATGATCAGGTCAGGGAATTTGCAGCATTTCTGTTCTTCATTCAATACATAGTACTGTTCATACGCCCTATGATATGTACTTTTGTTGCTAACATTATGCAAGTTTTGTTGTTAAAAAAATAAAACTGAACGTACTTGTAGGCCTACTACTCGTTTGAAGCAGCAGACATTATAAATTTAGTTGACCTAGATTCTGCATTGAAGATCAACCATTGAAACGCGGAAAACAACGAATTACGTCAATTATACAGTATTTTCGCCTTCATGTTGTCTGATCGTACTAGTCTTGTTTATCTGATTATGCTAAACAATTTTGGGATAGGCCTAGGTCATAAATTTTCTGAAGATGTACCATTTTGCCGACGTCCAAACAAGCGTGGAGGGGCATTGTGGGTGAAGAATACCATGGGCCAATCACTGTGCAGTGCTGATTTAAAATGCCTGTCGATAACTAGTCTCCATAGAGCGATAGCGAATTGGAGCTGGGTACGAGTCTAGTTTTTGGGACTACTATCTGTCCGCGGAAGCTTCTCCCCACGACCGCATCACCGCCAGACCGCATCACCGCGGAGGAAGTGACGTCACCATGGCATCCACTTACGCAGAACACCTGCGCAGACACACCTGCGCACGCCCAATGAGGTTTTTTCTGCGCATGCGCAGTGAGGAGCCAAAGGCCGAATCCGTCTTTTATATACTACTAACGCCCCAATACCAACTGGACAGTGGAGAGGGTCACCAATGTTACGGTCTTCGCAACCAAACTGATCGACCACCCCATCGGCGGAACGGATTCGCCCACGACATGCAATGATGGATACCGTAACACGCCGTATATATTCTTTTTGTCCACAGGTTGTTCGTTAAAATCAGCTTGGTAAACACTTTTACCAAATGTTACGGTGCTTGAAATTATAAAAACATGATGCATGATATTTCTATTTTTATTCTGTGAACATAACAAACATATCCAGGGCGGCTCCCCCAGCCTGGGTATGATGTAACATCGGGGATAATAAATCATATGAACATTGCTGAACTTGTTGTTATTCACGACACCCCCTGTCCGCTATACTTGGATGAAATATACAAAATACCCTTTATCTACTGCTCCACTGCCGCGCAGAATTACGTTATTGCCACGATACAACCCATCCAGTCGGAGTCTGTTCCATGAGTGCTTCAAACTGATACCCCAGTAGTTAGTGTGGGGCCAGTAGTATATAGACGGCAAAAGCCCGCGTATTGACCTTTGACCTCAGAAATTTGCATATCACGTGACAGAGGTCAAAGGTCATTGAGTGCACTTGACCTGTATCCTTTCATCTTGTCTTTGACCTTGGATCATGTTTAGACATGTTAGGGTTTTTCCCATCACGTGCGGTATGACGTCACTTCCGGTCTGTGTGAATGGGGCGTGACCTGATAGGACATGTACTGACCTGTCTGTGGGGTTTTTCCCTACAATATCGTTCACTTTCGTGTCTTTCCGGTGAGGTGTGATGGGTATCTTCTTTTCGGTGAGAGGGGAACATGATAGGCCATGTACTGTCTGTGGGGTTTTTCCCCGCCAGAATTTCGCTGTCGTCTGCTTGGGGTTGTCACGTGCAGAACACCTGGCTCCCCGAATTGCAACATTGTTGCACGTTCGATTGCCCTATATCCGGGTCCTATACCATTGATGGGATGCATGTATTGTATTTGGGGAATCACGGGGAGATCACGTGATAGTTCAAGGGCATATTGAATGATAGGAATGCGTGTACTGACCTGTTCATCTGTGGTTTACATCCGGGGCCTTATATCCGGGTCCTTTAGCTATGTGTTCCGGGTACATCCGAGTCCGAAGAGACACGGAGGTTACCGAAGATGTTACGGAGGTCACCGAAGAGACCTGGAAGTGGCCGAAGATGTCAATTTGTATTTGGGGAATCACTGGGAGATCAGGTGATAGTTCAAGGTCATATTGAATGATAGGAATGCGTGTACTGACCTGTTCATCTGTGGTTTACATCCGGGGACTTATATCCGGGTCCTTTAGCTCTGTGTTCCGGGTACATCCGAGTTTACACGGGAACAGTCGGGTAGTTACGGAGGAAGACACGGAGGTGACCGAAGATGTCACGGAGGTGCCCGAAGAGCCACGGAGGTTACCGAAGATGTTACGGAGGTCACCGAAGAGACCCGGAGGTGGCCGAAGATGTCACGGAGTTTACCGAAGAGACACGGAGGTGCCCGAAGAGTCACGGAGGCACCCGAAAAGACACGGAGGTGACCGAAGAGACACGGAGTTTGCCGAAAAGACACGAATGTCACGGAAAAACGTATAAAAGAGGGAATTTTTAGGGAATTGCTTCATCCATTGCCCTGCCGATCGGAGCTACCTGACCAGCCTGCCTGACCAGCCTATTCAAGACCTGCCTGAACAGCATGGACTCCTCTGACCGAGCTAAGCTGATGCAGCACCGTGTCCAGATCATTAGTGAGATGATGAATGTGGCCGAACTATGTGATCTGCTTCTGGTGAGAAACGTAATCACTACATACATGGAAGAAGACATCATGGCACAGAATACCAATACGGCACGAAACAGAGCCCTCATGGACACTCTACCACGCCGAGGTCCTTTAGCATTTCAGGCCTTCTTGCAGGCGCTGAGAGAGACGGGGAACGCGAGAATAGCCTCTCTACTTCAACCCGAGGAACATACCTTAGTCATAGACATCCCCGAAGACAGTACAGGTAACAAACGTGCCCAGGAAGACCCGGAAGAGTCCTACCCATCAGCCAAACGTCCCCAGCTAACACCTGTAATAACGCCTCAGCAAGAGCCTCAGCAAGCGGAGGAAGAGATGCTACTCCCTATGTCTGTGGAGCAGATGAATGACATCATACAGCAGGCCTACCAGGCGGCCCAGATCACCAGTTGGGAGCTCACGCCCTATTTAACTGTAACCGTGAAAGAGGAGCAAGTGCACTTTAATGCACCAGGTTGGGACGATAAACCACCTAAGCATATTGCCTTAACGTTTGAGCAATGGGAAAGAGTACAGAGATACACACAAAGTCAAGTCGTCGAGGCGGTCATTGAGAACCGCATCGAACATAAATTTTGTTGTGTAGACGATGTCTTCCTCACCTGTTCTATGTTCAACAGCATGCTGCTGGTACATATTCGTAAATGGAAGTTGAAGAAAGATGCTACGCGTATTCCCTTACCCGAGGGAGTCACCCTGCAAATACCTGCATGGCGGAAGCTTCAGCACCTCGCATCCGAAATTTCTGGAGCTCTGCATGACCAGCTGTCTGAGTATATCTACAAAAAGTACATTGAAACCTTCCTGAATCATCTTAAACCGCGCATTGAAGGTGAGCGTATCCAACAATGTGCATGCTGTGTCGGATCGTTAGACATGCATACGTGTCTGGATGGCCCGCACCGCCCGATATTGGCGGCACCGTCAGACGCGCTGATGACTGAGGCGTTACACGACATCTACGAGACGGAAATCGCCGAGGCATTGGAAGCGGCCTGTCCACCGAGAATTCCCCGTGAGAAGATTGCGGCCTTCCTATTCGTGCACGCGTGGCAAAAAGACACGGAAGAGTTCAAACAAGTCTTGTTGGCTAAATATTGAACATTCAGACATGAAAGACATGATTTCAAACAAGTCTTGTTAACTAAATATTGAACATTCAGACATTACCGTATTCCTACATTCTATGTTCATGCTATGTTCATTCTATGTTCATTCTACCATCATGGTGACACCGTATAATGCTTTTAGAAAATTTAACATTCTACTGTTAATAAATATTAGAAATTCAACTCATGTGTGTCAGTGTTCACTCTATGCAAGGGGGAAGGTGAAATGAATGTGTGTAGCAGACGACCGACAGCCCGCTTTTTATTCTCTACCGTAAAAGGCTGAGGGCGCGCGGACGTCAGCGAAATCTGTCTAGACATCATGGCCAGAAAGAAAAGACAAAATGATGTGTGCTTTCTGCAAGATTTGGAAGCGGGCTAAACTTTTAATAAACACCAGTTGAGATCTAAAACAACTTTAAATTTATACCTTGGCATGTTATCGTGTAACCCTGAAAATTTCATAGAGCTAACGGCTGCATAAAACTATATTTTTTTTCATTTTCCAAAAGTCCAATTTCGCCTGCACGACTGTGCGGTAAACTTGAATTAAATGGACTTTCTTACTTTAGGCAACCTTACCACGTTAGTGTGAGAGAGGAGATGAGATTGTAGGACCTCGTGTTAATTTCAATGTGCTAGATTAAAAAGTCTCCTTTCGAAGGACTGGTTGGCCCTGAAAAGGGCCGTTGGATGTTTTTTTACCCTGTTGTCTCAGGAAGGGGGAATTCTCCCCCCGGGCTGTTGTTGTTGTTGGTCCCGCTGTTGTTGGGCAGCTACCTGGGCTTCTTTCAACTCCCCAATGTCTATGAACTCGGTTTCGCGGACGACTGGTTGGGGCTGTTTCAGCACGTCATCTAAGGCGGCCAACCAGTCTTCTCCCTGTAAATCGGGCGGTGGCCTGGTGGCAAGATGGTGCAGATCGTGCCACGCAGATCGAGTCATGTTGGTGTTGTTCCGGGCCCATTTCTTGATTTCTTCTAGCCAAAAGGCTTTTACGGCTCTCGCCAGCTGTCGGCGATTTTCCCGTACGTGACTGGTTTGTCTGTTTTCTTCTTCATGGGTCTCTCTCCTCCTTCTTTTCGCTCCGCCCGTAGACAGCGAGCTCTCATTGGTCCAAAAAGGCGCGCTACCAATACACCACAATCCCACCAAGCTCGCTACTGTGAAATCGTGGGTTAAAAAAATCACTACCCTGGGATGATGTCAATGGGTGCAAAGTGTCTCGGTATTCTGTCTATAATCTTCTCAACCTATGAGCCCCAGGTTAAATGAATTCGTATACCGATGCTGACGGACAATAGTGAACGCTACAATCTCTGCAAGGTTTCAATGACAATTTCCTAGGTTAAAAATTAGGGGCTCTCATTGGTCCAAAAAACGCGCACTAACAAAACGCTACAATCCCACCAAGCTTTCAATAGCGATTTCCTAGGTCAAATTGAAGTCCCATACAATAACCCAGGATGATGTCGATTGGTTGTCTAAAACGCACTGATTGGCTCTTGTTGGGGACTTAGTCATTGGATGAATGATCGTCTTACCATGGGTCCAAAGTGTCTCGGTATTCTTCCTGGGTTAATCTACAATCCTGTTTTTAGGCTGAAGGTCGCTACTGTGAATTTCTAGGTTAAACGCTTTCCTATACAAATATCATTACACAAACCGCCAGAATCCCACCAAGCTCGGCACTATGAAATCGTGGGTTAAAATTCACCACCCTTTAACCCAGGATGATGCCGGTTGGTCCAAAGTGTCTCGGCATTCTTCCTGGGTTAATTTACAATCCTCATTTTGTGCTTAAGCTTTGACTAGTGAAATCTCATGTTAAATGAAATCCTATACACAATACCATTACACTACTGAACAATGACGGACTTTCACGAAGGGGGCCGATTCACAGGGCGTAGTAGAAAAAAAGCACATGTCTAACCTTATTGACCTTATGGCGCAAGCGAGTATAACAAGTGCCACGCACGGTGTATAAACCCAACAGGTACACTATAAAGCCACCTCTCTAACCGTTCGCTTTTCATTCCCCACAGAGCTTGCGTTATTCCAACTGACGTCCGACGTCTACCTCATCGTCAATGACGGTCACCTGGAGCTGGTCCAAGACGCACCGCAGAAGGTGAAGATTTTGTTATCGCTATCAGGCTGGACACTATTGACACGATTGTTACAGGGAAAAGAGCCCGAAAGGGATTTCATGCACGTGGAAATCGGTGTGCACATACGCACTGCTGGAGAGGATTCCCTTTTTCCCCGGTTGGAACAGTGTGGAGGTACCCATATCACACTCTGTCCACCCTTATGGATGGCACTGAAAGATGTACTCCCCGAGGTGGATGACTTACTACACCCCGAGGTGAAAGAAGGGACTGTGACTACCCGGAGGCTTACACCTGACTGCACCCTAGTGTTGTACCCCAAACGAGTGGTCCTCATCGATAGCGGACTTAGTTGTTGATGTACGTCTGAACCCAAAGCGCACGTCTCTTTGTCACCGGAAGGATGGACTACCTTGAAACGGGTGTTGTTGGGTGACCTGGACGGTGATAGCATTCACCTGTGTGACGACGTCTACATTTTCTGCTGTCCCTTTTTCGCTCGACTCCTCTGTCTGCACGACGGTGGTTTTACCCTGGACCCCGATCTATGGACGGCTTTGGAACAAGTAGTCCCCATTGTCGATGAGGTACTATATCTATAGGAGCCACACAGTCTAGAGCGTCAGCCGCATCATGAAGCCAACCCGTAGGAAGGCCCGTAGGGACACCCGTAGGGAGACCCGTAGGGAGACCCGAAAGAATAAGGGTACAACACATGTGGATAAAGTGTTAACGGAATTGTATTACAGTCCAGACAGTCCAGCCGCTTATAGCGCTGTGGGAGCACTCGCTCGAGCTGCGAATGGCATCAGTCGAGCTGAAGTTCGCGAATGGTTAAAAACCCAAGACACTTATAGCTTACATCGAGCAGCCCGACGGCATTTTCGCCGTAACCGAGTCATCGTAGGAGGCATAGACGCACAATGGCAGGCAGATTTGGTCGATATGAGTCGATTTGCTACCCACAATGATGGACATCGGTACATGTTGACCTGTATCGATATTTTATCCAAGGTCGCCTGGGTGGTACCCACCCGGACCAAAACAGGGGAGAATCTTGTACAGGCGTTCCGGCAGATTTTCAAGACAGGTCGTAAACCTCTCTATTTGCAAACAGATGAAGGCACAGAATTTCTCAATCGACACTTTCAAGCCTTTCTCAAGAAACAGAAGGTGTTTTTCTTCCATACGTACAACGAAACCAAAGCCTCTGTGGTAGAACGGTTCAATCGGACCTTGAAAGGTCGGATGTACAAGTATTTTACAGCCAAAAACACCCGACGGTACATCGATGTGCTACCTCAACTGGTTCGCGGGTACAATCGAGCCTATCATCGCAGTATCCAACGGGCACCCATCGATATGACGGAACGCAACGAACATCAAGTGCGCCGTACGCTCTACTCACCGCCTGAAGAAGGGTCTTCACCTCGTTGCAAACGCGGAAATGTGGTACGGATCAGTAAAGCCAAAGGACAATTTGAGAAAACTTCCTTACCCAACTGGAGTGATAAGCATTTTGTCATCGCTCGCCATAGTCCCCGAAACCCACACGTCTATCAACTGGAAGATCTACAAGGAGAAACACTGCAAGGCAGGTTTTACGAGGCAGAATTACAACCGGTCGTAAAAACACAGAAAGACTACTACACGGTGGAGGAGATTTTGAAAACGGAACGTGGACGGGGCATCCCCTATCATTTCGTCAAATGGCAAGGTTGGCCCAGTTCGTTTAATTCCTGGGTCTCTGCCCGTGACATGAAACGGATATAAATTCTACCTCACATCTCCTACAGCCTTCAGTCTAGGGTTGTACCATGGGTAGTGCACAACTTTCTTTACTGCTGCGTACTTGAAAAGGACAAGTCGGTACTGTCGTGTGTATACTAACACTTCTAGGTGTGTTGTTTGGAGGTGTCTTCTACGACTCGACGTACCTGATAGCCTACCTACGTACCTATCCTCAACCTCAATACGCTAACAACAACACCATCATCTTCGAAGCACCAAACATCACGAGAGCTGATCCGTTCAGCAGGGAGATCATCGCAACCACGAAGAGTACACCCATCACGAGGGGTGCTCCGAGTAGCACGGAGATCATTCGACACCCAACGAAAGAACCCTCAATCTTCAGCAGGGAGATCATCGCAACCACGAAGAGTACATCCATCACGAGGGGTGCTTCGGGTAGCAGGGAGATCATTCGGCACCCTCAACCCTCAATCTTCAGCAGAGTCCCCCCGATCATCGCAACCACTACTCTAGGCCCGAACAGGCTCACGAGGACCACTCCATTCAGCAGGGAGACCTATCCTGTAGTAGGTCTTGTACCACGATTACCACGGCAACGGTATCCTCTAGACTACGATCCACGGTGGGATCCGCAACAACGGTGATGGGCCTCTGAACGCTTAGCCCAAAACACCAAATAACTAGATGGATCCACGGTGGCAGCATCCTTTCACGTGTCTCATCGCTGGACCGACCGGGTCGGGAAAAACACACTTCGTTCAACGTCTCATCGAGGAGCCAGCCCTCATTTCTCCTCCCGTGGCCCGCATCCTTTGGTGTTATGGAGCTTGGCAGCCTGCGTACGAGGAACTGGCACGGAGGCCTGGACTTACCTTGGTGGAAGGATTACCCCCAGAGGATACCCCAGAAGACACGTTGGTGGTCGTGGATGATCTGATGACCGAAACGGATAGTCGAGTCACCCGGCTTTATACCAAAGGAAGTCATCATCGTCGGCTGAGTATCATCTACATCGTTCAAAATCTCTTCAGTAAGAACAAAGAGCACAGGAACATCAGTTTGAATGCCCAGTATGTGGTGTTGTTCAAAAACCCCAGAGACGCGTCACAAATTATGCACCTGGCGAAACAGATGTACCCTAAAAACACGGCCTTTGTTCGAGAAGCCTTTGAAGATACCACCCAGGAGGCCCACGGCTACCTGCTCATCGACTTGAAACAAGGCATACCGTCGGCACTTCGTTTGCGGACCCACATTTTTCCCGGAGAGTTCCAGACGGTGTACACACCCAAATAAAAGAACAAGAGCGGGCTTCAAACCAGTCACTTTCTCATCATGTCTGCGCGGATACGGAAGCACGCGCCGGCGCTCCGCATGTTACGCAGCGCGCCACCGGAGGTGGTCCGGGCCCTGGTGCGCGGGCCGGACGCGGGATTGGTACGGTGCTTGTGTGCAGTCGCTCATAATGTGTTAAAAGGGAATGTTCCTCTCAGTCCTCTGCAGAAAGGGAAATTGCAACGGCACAAGACGGGTCTCCGAACGCTGGTGAAGAAGACGGGAAGTTTAAAGAAAAAGAAACAGGTGTTACAGCGAGGTGGATTTCTCGGGGCACTCCTTGCGCCATTAGCAGCCTCCGTACTGGGACCGTTAGTAGGATCCATCTTGGGACGCTAACATGGAACATACGAAAAAAATGATGCTGGTCGAACCTCGAAAGTTACAAAGTTTGCAATCACCCTACCCTGTTCCTGCCACGGTACAACAACTGCAGTCCCTCGATGAAGAGATGAATAGTATACTTCAACGCCGACTGCCCGATCACGAGAAAATTCAACTCTACCGTCAGACGCTGAACCGGTACAAGACGTTTATGGATCAATATAGGGGTGGTTCAACACCCACACTACCCACACTACCCACACCACCCACACCAACACCAACAACCTCATCTTCTGCCTCACCTCAGCTCGAAGAGGAAGTGTTGGCCAGTGTCCCTAAGGCATTCAAGACCAAGGCTCGTTTATTGTTGGACCGGGTGAAACAGAATCCTGATATGGGTTGGACCGACCAGGGGCAGCTGCTTATTCGAAACCAAGCGGTCCCGGGGTCTCATATCACCGATCTGATCAACGATACGGTACGTTCTCGCAAACACTCTAATCCACCGGGTTGGGAAGCCTTTGCTAGAGCGTTGAAAGACACACACGTCCCTCGAGAATTGGTAGGAAATCGTGAACGCTGGAACTGGATGCGAGCACCCTCCCGACTTTCCCATACCTGGGAATGGCAACCGCAGACTCCTCCCAAAACACCCTCACGGCGGGGACGTTCTTTTCACCCCTATGCGACCTCTATGCCGGCCACACCGCCGCGCCGATCACGACGGCAGGGCACCCCCAAGACCTGGGACCCCTACTAATCCTACTAGTTTCTCTACTAGGGGACCCTATTAAAGCCGGGAGCAGAAGCAGAAAAGCTCAGTCGTCATGTTTTACCTCACGTTGCCCAGTAACAGTTCGCTCGATGTGTTTCCTGACAACACCATGGCCAAGTACGTGACCCAGTTTCCGCAACCGTTGCATTTACCTGGACGATGGAAATGCGGGCTCGTGGATATGCAATACACTAACTCGTGGTACAACGTGCGAGACAAGGACGTGTGGTACGAGGTAACCTACGAAGGCAAAGACACCCGGCTGACCCTACCCGAAGATCAATACGATACCCCCAAATAGTTCATGGAGGGCTTGAAAGCACTGATGCTTTATAAATCTCTACGGGTGGTGACGAATAATTCAAGACCCATGAAATCCTATCCCTTCAAAAATGATGTGGAGTTCGATTACAACACAAGTACTTCCGACGAAGGCGACGATGGATATGAAAGTGGGTATGTACGGACTCTACGTCTACTCGGACGTGGTCGACAACCACGTTGTGGGAGATGTCAACACACCTCTGTTACGGGTGGTACCCATTAAAAAGAAGTATGGAGATCAAGTCACCCAGAGTTTCAACCACATACTCTACCTACCCGTACGACACACCGATATCAACACGATCACGGTGGATATAAGAGATGACACGGGACGCCCGGTGGCATTCGAACGAGGGAAAGTGGTGCTGACACTTCATTTCCGGCAAGCACGTTCTCCCCACTTCGTATAATGTACGTGCCTTACCAGTGCCATACGGCCAGCTATGCCGACTATTACAAGAAACAAACGGGAGGTGGAGGTCCGGTCTTTAGCGGTGCACGCATGCAACGAGGTCACGGGCTGCGAAACATACTGGGAAGCATCGTGAAAACGTTCTTACCTCTGGTGACACGTGGCGTAAAAGCGGTGGACAAACAAGCGGTACGCAGTGGACTGCAAGTGGCCGGTGATGTCTTGAGTGGGACGGCACCCCGACAAGCCTTGAAACGACGGGCCCATTGAAAACAAAGATACGGCCTACCTGGATTTAGCCCACACCTACTTTTACGTGAAAGCCAAAGTGGTGAACGGAGACGGGACGGACATCGCGGCCGAAGCGGTGGTAGCTCCGGTGAATCTCTGGCTGCACTCGCTGTTCCAACAGGTGGATATCAGTCTGAACGATAAACTCATCAGTACGTCCACCAATACGTACCCGTACCGAGCCTACATCGAGACGCTGTTGTCGTATGGAGAAGAGGCCAAAAAACACACTTGTCAGCCCCACTGTACTACAGAGATACACCCGGATCAATGGATGCGACCACCATTGTCAATACCGAGTTCGGCCATCGCAGACAGTTTACAGCCGGTAGCCGGTCCGTGGATATGATGGGACGACTGCACGCCGATCTGTTCCTGCAAGACCGCTACATGATGAACGGCGTATCCATCAAGATCAAGTTGATCCGTTTCCCACCCACTTTCGCTTTGATGGCCGGTGGAGATCCCGCCCATTACAAGATCATTATAGAAGATGCAGCCCTGTTTGTCCGTACGGTGGATTTGCAACAGGGGGTGTTGGTGAGTCACATGGAAGCCTTATCGAAAAAAACAGCCCTGTACCCCGTCCGACGCGTACAGACCAAGGTGCTCTCTGTGTCAGCAGGTACGATGATGGCCAATCGTGAAAATTTATTTCTAGGGGATCTGCCTAAACGTCTTACCCTGGCGTGTGTCACCAATACCAGTTTCAATGGCCAGTGGACAGAGAATCCATTCCACTTTCAACATTTTAACATCAACTTTGTGGCACTGCACGTGGCCGGTCATCAAATCCCAGCCCGGCCGTTACAACCAGATTTTGGTAACCATCACTAAGGTGGCCCTCCGCAGTTTCGTAGTAATGGCCCCTCTCTAATTTCATAATACGATAGACTGCCCTTGTTCTGCTACATCATAATTCTTCTTGTCTTCTTAATAGCTTATATCTATAATGCCATCCTATTCAGCATTATCAACGCTGCAAACGAGTACGTACAACCGAGTGCTGGCTTCGTCTACACGCTGATCGGGATCAAGGAGTAAAGTTTGTCCTGCCTCAGTTATGCCCCTTGGGTGTGCCTAAAAATCGGGACTCATTTACGGGAAGAAAATCTGACAAAACGGTTAGGTTAACAATTCCCTTTTTTTTTTGCCTTTTTAAGTTGAGACCGACCAGGGAACGTGAGTAAGAAGTTTCTGAAATCGCTCTACAGATTTTTCTGAAATTGAGCCGAATTTGACCATTTTTCGACATTTTTAAGGGTTTTAGAAAATGAAGCAAGCATGGAGGAGAATGTTCGAGTTAAATTTTTCTATAACATAGCAGTGTTATATCTTAAAATAATAGTTTCATCATGCTCTTTCAGAAAATATATATATATAAGTGATTTGGGTTGAAGGTTTTGCGACAACTGGTGGCCGAAAAACGGACCCATAGTCTATTCCATGCCGAATAAAAGAATCTCCGGAGTGCACCTTTAAGGCATAATAGTGGAGTCTATGCATTATCTTAATGTAGACTCCGTTACGGAGCGGAGATGTATCATTACGCCAGATTGTTTAATTTTGACTGCCTAGTTATACCCGAAGCGCTATTTTCGGAAGCAGGTGGAAAGAAGACCAGGAGTTCGATTAAAATAATCCACAGTGTGGCCATTAGTATACTATTGAGGTTATTACATACTGTATTCCATACAGGAGTTATCTCCCCCCTGGAATGAGATTTCGGTGGATATTATGGCAGAACGAGGTCTTATCAGAATGATATAAATTTGCCAGTGTAAATTTTCTTCACAAGAGAACCATTTACAGTCCATAAAGGATTGAATGGATGTATATTA
>JAVTVY010053944.1:0-25242 GCA_036873755.1 Hanleya hanleyi
GTGAATAATGAAAAAGGAATCTGTGATTGGAAACTCCACGTCAGATAAAACTAAAATTAAAGTTAGCCTCCGCGTCAGTCCTTGTGGGTGTTCTGGTAATGCTTTGAATGTTGTACAACGCAGGTGTTGGATGTCTCCAACGCAAATAGGCATTTCGTGTGCAAAGATATCAATCTGCTTTCAGAGAAAACAGGTTTTTTGTTATGTTTGTGCGCTGACATCAACTGAAATATCACAGTTCAATGTACAGATTTATGTGTTAACGGTTAAACATACTGTAAACTTAACATACATTTATTGGGAAATAACAGTAATTTATAACGGTGTATGTATCATTTAATTTCCAAGTAAACCATAGAATGTTTGTGGAGGCTAACAATTTCTTAGAGTCAGTTGGCATAACTTGTTCCTAAGTTCGACTGAACACCATCTGCACAAGTCCAGGTAATCCAGAAATCCTCAAAGATCGTAACCTATCGATTGATACACTGGCTCGCGAGGATGTCTGAACACATGATTTGACATATACTCTACTAGCCATCTACACCGTAAGTATGATATCTGTCTGTAGTCGCATAGCAAGGTATTCGTCCGAAAATATTCATGCTCAATTAGACAAAATAAAATGTATGCTATCCTCGAGTAACTTACAAAGTTCCTTTATAAACGAATCTATAGTTGTTGTTGCTGTTCCTGGTGGGGCAGGTTATAAGTTACAAAGGATAGGTCTATCTGAATAGGCGATATTATATTCCCCGTTCGACAAACTAGGTCAACTATTTCGTTCATTACGTATACCTTGAATATCTCACGACTCAAGTTTCGAAAAAGTTGAAAGCTGAAACCGGTCCCACGATCCCCTGTGAACAACTACCGGATGTTGACTACCGGACTAACTATGTTCTTGTATAATAGCATTTAGCGATAGTCAAGACTGATACACAGTCAGGGAAATGGTGATAGCTATCAATAAACAGGCTTATGACAGCCTCACCAAAACATGTTGAGCTGCTAGAATTGGATAGAATAGAAACCATATGACCATATGACGGCCATCACCATTTATTGGCGAGGGGGCCTGGATCTACACTCATTGCTTCTCACCATTATATGGTGATGGCCATCACCATTTATTGTTGTGGGTGCTGGTCCTCACCAAAAATCATTGCTCTTCACCATTTATTGTTGATGGCCAGGCCCCATCGCCAATGAATCACCAGGCCATGTATCCTCATCAATAAATGGCGAGGACAGGGCAGCGGGAAATAAAAATTCCCAAATGCAACAACGCAGGCCGAGTACCAACAAATGTAAAACAGACTATTTACAAACGAAACGGACAAATACAAAGGTTCATCGTCAAACAATTACCGTTGCCAAGCGAAATGGACGATTCATTTAAATGACAGGGTTGAGGTATGGGTACGGTGAATTGTCTACAGATATGGTTGTCGTTGACGTTTTAAGAAAATCAATGGCAAGTATCAGTCATAATTAATGAACCTTCGATAGGTAACGTTGGTAGTTTCAAGTTTAACATTTATTGCGTGTACAAGTACATGGTTTCATCTATACTTTGATAATTTTGTAACGGTGTTTCTTTGAAAATTGACCTTTGTTTGTACGTTACCGTTTTCTTCATTATTCTGTACAAAGCCTTTTTCATTTGTAAACTCTATTCTGCCGGTTTATACCCTCCATAGAGAGCCGCATATTGAATATATAATGAGAAGGAGCATTTATCAATTAAGTTGATGTGTAAGACACTATCATTAAAACTTTCTGACAAAGAATGCCTGCACTGTTTGAGCGTTCCATGTTTCCCAATATCATTCTTTTTCATCTGGTTTTCATAAAAATGGGTTAAATTATCAAGTTTTGCACCATAGTCTGATAAAACACAACCTGAAATAAAGAGTGGTGCGTAACGAGGTAGCTACAGGTGATCCACTTTTCAATTTAACAGTACTTAGTGTTCTGTTTCATAGTATATTTATTTGCGTTACTGCATGCTGTTATAATGGCTCATATTCTACATTATGTGTAGTGTTTTTCTCTGTTATAATGGTATACGTTTGTAATACAAATACCGATACGAAGAGTCGGGTGAGGGAGGATTGCATCTTGGGTTATTTGAGAGAAATCGGTTTGTTGCATAAGTTTTAATGCGTGTATGTTTTAATGCGTTGGACTACTAAGTTATTGGCTAGAGTACTTGGAATTTTGTTTGATCGTCGCTATATTGCTGAAATATTGCTGAACGCGACACTAAATCTTAATTTTCTCTCTCTCTCTCTAAATTCAACAGATATTAAAATGGAGATATTTCATGGGGAGGTTATTTGTAGGGCACAATTCAGCTGCTTAGAAGTTGACCTATATAAACCACTCGACACAAGACAATGGCCAGAATGCAATATAAACTATTATATTACCCCTCATTAATATTTTTACTTTCGTAGGAAAAAGTCTTTGTAATTTTGTCAGAAGCTTATATTTATCAGCATTAATACGAGATGCACATATTCAAAGAATGCATTTTTTGACGCCTTCGAATAGAAAGTCGAACTGTTGGTAATTTTGACAATAATTAACAGTTCATCATATATATATGATGTAGACATCGCGAAAGTATGCTCAGCAAGCCTACAGGGTTCCTGAAGCCTTGAGTCAACCCTGTGGGACTGGTTTGTTATACAAGATTGTTAATCTTATTCTAGAATTGATGGAGAAAGTGTCCCCAGTCTAAATGTCGTCAAAGCATTACAGAAGACTACGTGCTCTTATTTAGACCAATTAAAACTGTGTAATCAACATGTTTTCCAGCTCAGATCAGTATGATTATATATTCGTGACAGATTTTACAAATAAATTAAACGTTTAACTTCACTCAGCATAACCTTTATACATGTACATGTCTGGAAGTAAATTTGGTAAAATATCTACAATATATCTCCGTGAAATCTTTAATGTACGTTATGTCCATGTATTTGAAGAACAAGTAATACGAAATGGCGTACCATCCAAAATGTATCGAAATGTCACGTACCGAAATATTGCGCGCCGAAATGCATGTCGAGGAATCTTCACGAACATTTAGTTGATTATGCATTGTCACTGACATTTAAATTCATAGCCGTTCGTAATAATGGAACATGGTCACGGACATAAGGGTGATTTAACAAAAAGATAAATTTTATCTAAAACGTAGGAGGTGCGCATGATTGGAAGCCTATACACAGTTTCCATCTAGTTGACGTCAGTGACATTGAAATTCCCGACGTTTTTAACAAGATCAAGGACTGGGTGGAAGGACGAACAGAGCGTAAATGGTTGAAGTTTGTTCATTCGGACTGATATCGAGATTAGATTTGAGAAATGGCATCTTGTGAATCTAAAGCTTCCAATACATACTGATTCATCAGGAAGTGTTTGTTCAAGCCCCTTAATTATTAAACTACAATTTTAAAAACGAATTTTATTTTATAAATGTATTCACTCTGAATCATTCATAGAAAGTTCCGCGTTCTTCATACATGATAATGTGTTTCGTGTACAACGGGCTGTTGTTTAATTAAGTGCTACACCTGTATATCCCAATATAAAACTTAACTTCATAACAGGTTACTTCCATTTTTTATGTTAGGGGCTGCTTTTGTTGCAATTTTATTAGCACTCACGAGTTGACAACAAAGCGATGCGTCAACCACTGACTGGTTCACCAATGATGTCATGAGATGACAATATGCTGCTAAGAGAACAAAGAAATGCCTCGCTTTGTATCTCTGAAGAAACGTCCATCGTGACTGTTTGTTTATTTCTATATTTGGTTTATATTAAGTGTGCTCGGATGATTACTCAAACTTTTAAGTGGCTCAGGCATCGAATCAATATTTTCCTTGTATGAATATGCTCAGTAATAAATGTACATAACCAAATAACCAGATATATGTACGATAAATCTTTCTTATTGAAGGACAAAGATATTGATCATCCCAGTGTGGTAACCGAACTCGTTACCCCCAGGGTGAGTACTAAAATTACTAACAGTAATGGGAGGCGGTCTGAGTCATTCAGTCCCATTCTTTCCGCTCAGAAAGGAAACCCGGATATGGGCGTGTAAGAAATATAATATAACTTCTCCGAATGAGAGTTGATCAGAATAGATTTGTAGATCCGTCCGTCGCCTGTAACATATTAGTGAGGTGGCTTAGGGCCATATTTTGGGGCGATCGTGACACGCTGGACCAAAGCACCAAATTTGGCACACTCATCACTTGAGGCCCTCTGGCCCCCAAAAGGGCATATGAGGGACAATAATGTTATTTAAAGAATAGTTAGCCTAGAAACAGCTTCGTTATTTTCATTATCCTTCAGGCTGGGAAGCTGAAACTTGCCACACTGTATCACTGGTTCATGCGCTACCAGAAAATGTCACCAAATCCAAGATGGCGGCCATGATGACATCACAGTGACATCATATTCCCAAAATAAGTCATTTTGCGGACGATTTTTCGGACCGATTTTCCCATTTTTTATTTGTGGAATTTCCTTCACTGAAACTGCCTGGTAAATTAGTAAATAATCATCTTATTTGAGATAAAATACTTTTGAGCACTTTTACGAAGAACAACACATTAATTATGAAGGAATACGATGAAAACAGAACTTTCTGGTACGCCCTAATGTTATCCATTATGAATTTACTCATGAAGCTGTGCTCCGAGTTTTATGCAACAGGCTCAAAAATAACATCAGTATCATAAGCTATAACTGCTCTAAGTTACAGCCCTCGACGTTTCTTCATTTTGGAGTATCAGGGAAAGGTTTTTTGAGAAGGGAGAGCCGAGTGGCTGAAACCACCTATACCAATTAGGTTTACATAACCGCCTGTGTAAAAGGAAACAATCGCCCCTTATCCTTGTAAAAATTGACAATTCAGCTTTTCATCTCGTAAAATGTGAGAAAAAGATGGAAATGTCCAAGACTGGACAGTTTTTAGGGTATTCTAGCATTTACCAGATTCACCCCATGTTGAGGCGTTTACTTCATCAGACGTCCTCGATGCTCATCCATTAAAACCCGATGAGTTATTTGTTTTGAGTTGATCTGTCATCACAGCTCAGGAGCTAGCGTATCTAATTCCGGCTAAGGTGTTGCTAGGGGTCGTGGGGATACTTCATAGTATCCATATTAACAGCTGCAATAAAAGCACGGCTGAGATACTAAGGCTACCACCGAGAATCCACCGTATTCTCGGGTCTGCAGGTGAGGTGCCAAGGGAAGCTTTCCTGTTATATGGTTGCTTTTTAGTCGCCAGACGTCAATTTTTCCCACTTCTTGCATATCGCTCCAATTTCAATCTTTCTACTTTTAAGTTCGAGAGAAGAATAGCTGAATTAACAAGTGTTACATGGACCGGGGACTTGTGTTTAGTTCTATACGTCTCTGTTTGTATATTTGTGAACGCCGAAAAAAGCCAAGATTATTGGACGAAATGGTACGAACTTTCATCTGAAGAGTGTTGGAGTCAGTGAGGGTGAAACTGAAAAGAACAATCCCAAAAAGGGCATCTTACGCCTGTCGGAGGCCGGGATTTTTTATTGGAAGGCCATCAAATTACGTCAGGATAGCTAACAGAGCTGTGTGGCCAGAGAATTAAAGGGAGTCTAAAACCAAGAAGGAATCAAAAGAACATTTAACGCCCAATGGAGACCGAGAACATGCAACATACAAGTACGGGTGAGTGAGTGAATAGAATTTAGCGTGGCTTTCAACAATATCTCAGCTATATCGCGACGGAGCAACTAAGCACCACCCAGCCAAGTTGCGTTCCTGTTACTTCAAAGAAGAAATCTTTGAAGCAGCATGGAACCAGACACCCTCCATCCACCCTATAAAACACTGAGGACAGCACACAAGACACAGACAGGACGCTTACATGGTGCAATAAAGACAAGTGATATTACAGTGCTAGACATCACATTATCAAGTTCCTGTTGCTTCTCAGCAAAATGCTTTGAAGCAACAGGAACCTGTATCCACCCAATCACCCGCGCAACATACAAGTAACATGTTGTAGCACTTGTCTATATATTATCATTGAATGGACACAGCTTTGGTCGAATGTTCATGGAACTTTGTCAAGATAGCTGTGGGAATACCAAGTGTGAAAATAGAGGCCCGCAATATTGGGGTTTTTTTTGGTCAAAAACCTGTCAAACATTTTCAGGATAACTATATGGATCTCAGAGAGTGAATAGACACAGAAAAAGGATCGGAAATTGCATTTAACGCCCATTGAGGGACAGGAACATGAAATTAACATTAAAATAACACGTTGACTTCTATCCGTCGCTATTGACATGACCGAGAGTGCTTAGGACGATTTCAGGTTTAGAGGCAGATTGGGGGAGGGGTCTGAAACTACACCTTATTCCCACTGGGTGACAATACCATTATATTTACACATTTACATGTGCATGGTTCAGGACACGTGCACTACTCCAATTATATGCCGGTTCTGCAGGCACACCCACTAGTAAAATGATACTGAATAGGGAGGATCCTGTGTTCAATTGTTATTGTTGGATTCACCTTCATCCCCCCCCCCCCCGCTCTTCCCAATAAAATTTTCTCTGATGCTCGGAAGTGTTGAGAGCTGGCACTTTGTGTCCATATAGCAAATCATATTAGGGCCATTTAATTCTCGGAGAAGAGCATCATGGGTAAATTCAAAATGGACGGCAGTTGTGTTTTTGTCGTATTTTCTTCAAAATTGGTGTATTTTGTCTACGTGAAAGTGCATAATAATATTTTATTTTATATCAGATGATTATTTACTGATTTACAAGGCAATTTGAGAGAAGAAAATGGCACACATACAAAATTTGAAAAATCGATCAGAAAAATCGTCAATAAAATGGCTTATTTTTATAGTATGACGTCACTGTGACATCATCATAAAGGCCATCTTCAATTTTGTTACATTTTATTGTAGCGCTGGAACCAAAGCTATTATGTGGCAAGTTCCAGCTTCCTAGCCTCAAGGATAACGAAAATCATGAAGCTATTGGGAAGCCAACTATTTTTTTAATGATAATATTTTCCCTTAGATGCCCTTTTGGGGGCCAGAGGGCGTCACACGGCCCAGAGCAATGGGCACCCCTTCTGATATTGTTCTGTATGCCTCAAGTGATGGATGTGCCAAGTTTGGTGCTTTGGTCCAGCGTGTCACGATCTTTTTGCTAAGCCACCTCACTAAATAGGGTACAGGTAAAATTCAAATGCTAGCTGTGCAGCAGACCATGTGTCTAGACGACAATTTGACAAGGAAGCTATTAATGGACATCGCAAAAAATTAGTTTTACAAATAAGTTTTATTTACCCCAATGTGTGTTTAAGTGTTTTCATAGGAGTTGTGTGGTGGCGAACAGAGGCGTGTGACGTAATTGTATCTAGTATAATATATTTACCGCTGAGCATTTTGAGGCGTGGTTCGACCCGAACAAGGATATTACTTTCTGTATTTGTACTGAATAATGAAGGTCTTATCCTGAAAATACTTGGATATTCAATATTACTTTTCTTCTCAACTGACGTTAATATAATTATATAACATTTATGATTTAGGCCATCTTGATCCATTATTAACCCTTGCAAACTGGCAAATGTAAGCTAACATTTGCGACTTATTCTGCAGTAATTTCTTGTTGTTCTTAGATTGTTTATTTTTGTGCCACATATCTTCCGGATAATACTGTCAAATCCTTTTTCAATTAAACGCAACATAACAAAGGCGTCGGAAAAGATATGCCGGTGTTATGGCTAAGAATGTCTTGGTGATTAGTGTCCCTTTCATATCCTTATATATTTCTATTGCGACCAAGGACAGACCCTTATCCCCAATATGGAGAAAAGTGTCCTAGCTGGGTTAGAAGATAGGAGGCGGACACTCTTAGCCGCCGGACATTCTTAGCCTCCACATCGGCATACTATCAAGAACTCATATGATCCCACGGGGTACATATACTGATATATTCCAACCCTCTGCGATGATTTGTATCCCTACAGCTACGCTTTTATTGTAGATGTTCATGTGAACATATTGAATGGAATGACCACACGGCCACTGGCACCGACTTCATTCACTCTTCTCGTGGTGAACTATCGTGGTGTAAGATCTGAGAACAACAAGAATTACATGCCCAAACTCACACATAAATCTCAATGCCTCTCAAAATATTCTAGGAGTTTGTCTTGGACAAACGCGGATGAATTCAGCTACTGGTAGCTTAGGCAGAATTAAAATTACAAACATGTCCTTACATTCGTCCAGTTGTGTATAAAGATACAAGCGCAAACGCCAATAGCCCCGCAGGAAAGCCATAATAATTCAGTTGAATTGATCAAAAATGACCTATAACAGCCAACAGGAGCAATGTTATTGTTTTATGTCACAAAATATTTGAGGTACATGTAGCGGCACACATTTTGTTATTATACATGTAGAGTATATAATTCAATGAAATGCATTTGATTTGATCACGTGGCTGTCCAATATCCTTCCTGTATTGGACCGCAACAGCTGTTACAGTATTGAAATGCTTGTGACACCTATACTGGATTGTTCGAGGAATCCGAATTAGACGATCATGAAGAAAAGAAAACTCTACTCTGCTGCCACTATGTATTTTCCGTTATTGTAACACATGTCATTTCATGTATCATAAATAGGTAATCGTACAATATTTAGTACAAATTTGAATATGGGTAACGTTATTGAAATTCGTAATATATTGGACTGCTGTTGGCATATATAAGGTGTCTGGGGATACATAACAAACCAAAGCTGCACAAGTGTAAAAAGCATATAGCCGTATACATGACCAAATTCTTTTTATCAGCGCGTAAAGGAGAATCCTTGACCATATCAGATAATTAGCAAATATCGTAATTAGTGCACATGGACCAATATAATTAATATTATCAACGTATTATCACTTACCGTTTGACGTGTTATCCAAACCAAGATAATGCTGTCAATGAAAAGGCCTTAAAAGTATACATGGAAGTCAGGCAGTGACTAATAATGTACTAGACACGGTACACGTATCGAGTGCAACGGGCGAACATCTACATGTATTTTTATTCAATGCGCAAAAAAACGGACTGGGTAAACATTGGACAGACTGCTCAAAATAGTAAAATATTCGTGCCTTTCATTCACTTCAACAGTAGCCATGTGAGCATGACCAGGCAAATTCCACTCACCTTTCGATAGTTGACAAAAGTGAATTTTTAAATCGTGATAATTGTGCGACCCCACCAGCGTACATGTGCATGCAGACCCATTTAGTCAGGGTTCAGTGATTGCCACAGGCCTAGTGCTGCTGGGCGGTTTTCTCCACATATAATATTCTTTCGAGAGGGCGTAGTGTGAGTTTTTTAGGAAAGCTTTTGACTTTGACTACTGTTCAGACCTACCTGTGATTTATTACATATTCGAACATACCTACAGTCCGTCTCAATGTTATAGCATTGTACCGAATGAGGTGTTGAATTCCTATGGTATTCTATTTCGGCCATTTTTGCGTCGCGCGTGGTAGGCGACAGGAAAGACGACGTCGCCCACGACGTCGCCCTTCCCGTCGCGCGTCGCGTCGCGTTCTTGTAATGTTAAAAGATAGAACGCGACGCCGTGTCGCCCTTTTTCGCCCTTTCCGTCGCGTGTCGCTTTTATCAACGCGACGCGACAATGCAACAATGTTCACATTGACCAGCAGAGATGTGACGCCTCATTCAAAAATTGTTTTGGTCACTGTGGAAGGCATACACTAACATATTTCAGCTAATTTAATAGAATTTCGTAATAAATATTCGATTGTGCATGTCCGAATCAAAATAAAGACATCGGAAGTCGGTTTCAAATTTTCGAGATAAACACCGGTTGGCACTCGTCCAGCAGTTTAGACCCGATGCCTACTGCTGGACTCGTGCGGCCTCGGGTCTACAGTGCTGGTCGAGTGCCAACTGGTGTTTATCTGGGAAATTTGAAACCTCTTCCTCGGTCTTTATTTCTTAATTCCTTACTCCCAATTCTTTATTCTAAAAAGCCCTATGCCAAAAAATCTATATATTTCAATAATAATTATGTCTTTCATGACGTAAATGGAACCATGTTTCTGTCAGTAATTTTATTTCATTTACGAAAATAATTTGGGGTAGAATTATTAATAATTGTTGTTGTACCGTATATTCTTACGAAGTAGGCTCTCATTTGCAAATTGTCCGGTAATGAGTGAGTGAGTCAGTCAGTCCATACGTATCCTTTCTCCGGCAAAATAATAGTCAGGTGGCTTAGCGAAATTACCGTTACAGAGCGGATAAAAGCACAAAATTTGGCAAGTAGCTTCCTTTATGCCTATTATTCAATTTTAGACTAGGAGGCCTCCTGAATTTTTCGGGTTTTCCAAAATCCAAGATGGCCGACATATGTGATAAAATCTTGGGTTACAGGAGACACGAGAAGGACCTGCAGTTCAAAAGTAAAGGTTCTGGGGTCATTTAACCTGGTTTTAGACATGCATAGCAATGCTTCCAATACACTACTATAAACTGCATTCATTTTCTCTCGCTGGAGGATGAATACCGAGATATTGGAGTAGTATAGAAAGGTGAAATTCCAGCGCATTGAGATTGATGCTTATGACGTCGGGTGAAGCTGACGTCATTTCCGAGGCAAAGGTCACTTCCGGGTCAAAGGTCACTTTCGTTGCGAGGTCACGTCCGGATCAGAAGTCACTTCCGGCAGTGATGCGGTCACTTCCGGTACTGGTTGATAAGTCCCCGGTCAATGTGATTTGGCTTCCCAGTTACGTCAATGGTAGGGAGCTTCTTGAAATTAGGGCATGAGTTCCTTGATAAGAATGACATATGCCGGTTATCCAAATGGGATGCACTATGCCCAGTGTAGTGTTCTGATCAGCATGGATAGGTTTTCCAATTGGAATGGCATATGCCATTCATTGTCATTCCCTCTGTGCTATTGTATGGTAAGCCATAAGCCATCCTTTCTTTGCTGAGTTCGAAAAAGGATGCCAGGGAGTTCCTAGGAGTTCCAACTCGGCGTACCATGCCACACCGTTTGGAATGCCTTATGCCAGTTCCTAGTATGCCCTAATTTCAAGAAGCTCCTTAAATGGTGCAGTCGCTTCGCCTGAATCACTTGGAATCTTCGGGAATGTTCGGTCATCTGCGGGAATGTCCGGAGAGCATCCGACCTTAGAGGTAAGTCCTATCTTGTTCCGTCAGTGTTCTAGCCATATATGCAGCGAGAGAAGCGAAATCACCATGCATAGCAATACATGCAACGAGGGAAGGGGAATCTCCATCAGCCTGGTGGGAGTCGAACCAGCAATGCGGACACCAAAGGCTAGTACTTTATCCAATCGGTCGGGTATCATTACATAATAGGAAAGGTTAAAAATACGCTGATAAACCTCAAGTACTGGAGGGCGGGTCCCCGACATATCCTTCTATGTCCAGCCTAATAGGCCCAATGCGAAACCACTCACGGACAGTTTTCTTATATGTCTGTATCTTGCTGTAGAGAACGATGAACCCACATGGTCACCATTTTGAAGTCAGCAATTGTGTTTTCAGCTGAAGATTATGCCAACAGAATAAAATGTGCATAATGTGATGAGCTATGGTGCTATTCTGCTCATTTTAAACAAGTTTGTGGTTTGCTTAAAAATAATGCTATGCATTATACGAGTGACATGAAGAAAAAAATCAGGACTTCTCATGATCGTCATTTTGAATTTAACCATCGTTTCCAATCTGCAGACAAGCAATTAGATTCAAAATGGACACAAAGTATTTGGCTATGATTTGAGATCCTTCGTTTTTGACAAATTTGCTCAATCAATCAAGAATAATGCTTTGATCTATACGAGCAACATGAAAAAGCAGGATTTTCGGATGACTCCACACAGCTGCCATTTTGAATTTGACCATCATATTTTGATCTTCGCGATATATAAATAGATTCAAACTCGGCGAAAGATGTTAGGCTATGCTCAGAGATCCATCGGTTTTGATGAATTTGCAGAATGCGCGAAGAATAATGTCTTGAACTATAAAAGCAACATAAAAAGTATGATTTTCAGATGCCCCATATGACCGCCATTTTGAATTTTCACATCAAATCTGGATTTTGGGCATATGTAAATAGATTCAAAATGGGCGTAAGATGTCAGGCTATCTTCAGAGATATCACGGTTTTGATACATTTGAACAATGAGCTAAGTAAGAATAATGGCTTGAACTATACGAGCAACATGAACAGTTTGATTTTCAGATGACATCATATGGCCGCCATTTTGAATTTACTATCAAATCTCGATCTTAGGGATATGTAAATAGATTCAAAATTGGTGGAAAATTTAAGGCTATGCATAGAGATCCTTCGGTTTTTTATAAATTTGCTCAGTGGGCTAAGAATAATGCCTTGAACTTCTCGAGCAACATAAACAAGTGTGATTTTCAGAATACCCCATGTTCGCTATTTTGAATTAAACCATCATATCTTGAGCTGAAAATTATGCAAATGGATTCAAATTAGGCATAAGGTGTTACACTTTGATGTGAGATCCACTGATGTTAACAAGTTTGCACAATGATCTGAGAATAATGCATATTATATGAACAACCTGAAAAGGCGTGATTTCCGGATAACCCCACATGATCGCCAATTTGAATTATAGCATGATGGTTAATCACTAGAATTATGGGAATGGGCTAAAAACTAGCCCAATATAATATTCCATAGTATAGTATCCCACCTTGAACCCTTTCACACAAAGACCTCTTTTAGTATGAGTACCCATTTTAACAAACAATGACATCAAAAGTCACATTTGGCGTCCTTGGTCGGTCGTCTACATCCAAGCGTAAAGATCATGGTTAAATTCAAAATGGTTGCAATGAGGTACCCACAGAATATAGCGTTTGTCATTGTTTTCCGTTCATTTTTCATTATATTTCTTCATTCACAAAACCAATTTATATAGCCTAAATAAGGATTCTCCATCGCACTGGTATTTTAAGTGAAAAATAGGTAAAAAGAAAACAAAAATCGGCCGAAAAATGTCTTCCGATCAGATGACGTCAATGTGACGTCATGACGATGGCCAACTTGATTTTTTGAAAGCATTTTACGGTAGGCGTTGGCCCATATATAGTATGGAAAGTGTAGTCCGCTAGTCCAAGGAGTAATGAAAATAGATATGGCGCAAACACCCCTCTCCCCACCCACCCAAGAATGCAATTAATAGACTCTAAATACCCCAGGTCTGAGTTGGGTTCAGTTGCAGGTTTTTGATTTGATTTGATTTTATTCACCAATGAATGCATTTAGTCATAAAAGAAATGGCGGTCATAAAAGAAACAGTAGTTGTAATGTTAGAAAATGCACGCCAGACGAGATAAATGGCGGGAATAAAACCCCGAGGGGCTTGTTCTATCCCATAAATAGCAAATTGAATAAAGAATAACTTGTGGATGGTGAAAAGAATAATACAAAAAAGAGAATGCACATGTGTATTTATAATGTGAGGTAGGTCAGTTTCCAGTAAAATAGTCTTTCAATTTGGACTTAAATAAGGAAATGGAATCGATACATTTCATAGCAGCAGGTAATTTGTTCCACTCTCTAGAGCCTTTGGTTTTGAGAGAATAGAAAGATAAATTTGAATAATAGAACGGTCTGTACAAATTAACTTCTTGACCTCGTGTACTGTAACGGTGTATTTCCGACTGTTTCCTGAAATATGCTCGAAAATTTAATGGTAGTTTACGAGGATGGTGGAAAAATTTGTGAACCAATAGTAAGCATTGATATATATTGAGATTATCTAGTTGCAAAATTTTGTACTTTGTGAATAATGGCAATGTATGATCACGTTTTTGTGACAATGTTACGACTCTCAAAGCACGTTTTTGGAGCAAGGATAGGGGTTTTAAATGTGTGATATATGTGTTTCCCCACAAGACATTACATACGATAGATAAGGAAGTATTAAACTGTAGTACAAGATTAGAAGTGTTTTAGTGTTTAAAGCACTACGTATATGGTTTATAATTCCGATGTTTCGCGATATTTTATTGCATATGTAGTGGATGTGTGTTCTCCAGTTTAGCTGGTTATTAAAATATAAGCCTAAAAATTTGAATAGATTAACTTGTTCGATTTCTATGCCGAGAATAGATAGATGGGGGACAGTTACCGAGGATTTATGGGTGTTGGGTGTTATTAGCATGTATTTTGTCTTCTTTATATTTAATGATAAACGATTGCAACATAGCCAAGTATTTAAGTTATGTAGTTGTTGGGACATAGTATTGAAAGCATCATTAATATCCTTCGAGGAAAAAACAACACTGGTATCGTCAGCAAACAGAATAATTTTTACGAGGTCTGTTGCTTCGCTTATGTCATTTATGTATAGTAAAAACAACAGAGGCCCTAAAATTGATGGGAAATAGACATTGATTCGGATAAAATACCATTATAAACTACGGTTTGTAGACGTTCGGAGAGATAGCTATTTAACCAGGTATTAGATACACCACGGAGGCCATAATGCTCAAGTTTGGTAAGCAGGATGTCGTGGTTAACGGTGTCGAATGCTTTCGACAGGTCTAGAAATGAAACAACACTATATAGTTTGGATTCTTCAGCAGATATCAATATGTCATAGAGGGAGCATGCCGCAAGAGATGTCGAGTGGTTAGCCCTAAAACCATATTGATTTTGTGATATTATGTCATTACTGTCGAGAAATTCTGTAATTTTAGTCACGGCAAGTTTTTCTAGTATTTTGCTGAAGCAAGGCAGTACCGATATTGGACTATAATTCGAAAGCGTAAATTGATCATCTGCTTTGAATACTGGGGTTACTTTTGCGTGTTTTAACAAAGCAGGTACTATTCCTGAATTGAAAGATGAATTAATGATAAAAGACAATGGTTCGGAAAGGTTATCAGACACTAATTTAATCATGGACATGCGTATATCGTCTAGACCAGGAGATGATGATTTTAATGATAGGATCGTGCTCTTAACTTCATCTTCAGTTATCCGGGAGAATTCAAAATTATTAGGAATAGGGGTACCGAGATAATCACGAAAATTTGACGTAGAATGTGGAATTTGGTTATCTAAGTTTGAGGCAACTGTAGTAAAATATTCATTGAATTTATCGGCTATAAGTTTTTTGTCTGTTACTGTCTGACCACGAATGTTAAAGGAGTCCGAAATTTGAGATTTATTCCTGTTCAATAGCTGTTTTAATACCTTCCATGTACCTCTGATATCTTGAGTGCTTTCGTTGAATTTCCGTTCAAAATAGTGTTTTCTGGATGTGCGAATCGTATGATTTAATATATTTCTGTATTTTCGGTATTGCTTATGAATGGTAGTATCCCTATTGATTAGATAAAGGCGATAAAGTCTATTTTTTTCATGGACAGAATTTAAAATTGAATAGGTTATCCATGGTTTTATGATTTTTCTTGTCGAAGGTATAACAGTTGTTAGTGGGAAGCATTCATTATAGATGGGGTTGAATTTAGAGAGGAAATTATCAAGCAAAGTGTTTGGATCATGACTGTCTTCATTCGCTTGGCACCAATCAGCGTCACTTATTTTTAGTAAGAATAGCTCCTTTTGTTCTGTGGTATATTTACGGTAAGTTATGTTTTGTTGTGCTGGTTTTGCGTTTGAGGCGCTCCTAATTATATGAAATATCGGGTAATGATCAGTAATATCTGTCAAGAGTATACCGGACAAGAGATTGTCATCGTGAAAATTAGTAAAAATGTGGTCGATAAGGGTTGCTGTTCGTTCACGGACTCTGGTTGGTTTCGTAATCAATGGGAAAAAATAATGTGATTTTAGGTTTTCCAGAAAATCTCTCGAAGGTTGATGGTTATTTGTTTTAAAAAGGTCTATGTTGAAATCGCCCATAAATATACAATTCTTTTGGACTTCAGGCGACTTAAGAAGAGAAAGGACATGTTGATTAAAAGTGTCAATATTTTTGCCCGGTGGCCGATAGAAGAGACCAGAGATGTATTTTTTGTCGTCGATTATTATTTCCAAGAAAAGAGTTTCACATTGACCATCATCATCTAGATATGAAAGATCTTTACGTACTTTGCAGGATTTTATATTTTCTCTAACATAAAAGATCAGTCCTCCTCCAGTCCTCTTAGACCTTGATGATGGGTATGGTACATAGCCAGGTATATCAAATAGCTTTTCAGTGGCAGGATTTAACCAGCTCTCTGTAAAGGCCAAAATAGAGAAATCATGTTTTAAGTTATAAATGAATGCTGTTATTTCAGAAAAGTGCTTCTTAAGACTTCTGGCATTAATATGTAACAAAAATAAAGTATTTCCATTGGTACTGATGGGCAGGGATTTGATTTCATTGATGAAAGTTGTATCTGTATAGTATTTTGATTGGTGACTGTTAATGCTATTCCAGTGAGCTATTTCAAAATCATTATCATCGGTGGAAGCTTTACTCTGATCTGGGTCATTTAATTCAAGTGGATTAAAACATAATTGGTCTAAGAAATCGTAATTCTCAGGTGGAGATACTGGAGAGCAGTTAGTTTCTATAGGAAATTCAACATCGAAAAATGGAAGATTTGATGCTAGGTTAGAGAGTGGAACATCAACTAACGTGTCAGTAATATTGTCCATGATTGAGTACGAAAGCGAGTAAATCTAAGGACTGACCTACATTCACAGAACATAATAAACTGTTTGGTGCGTACATAAAAAACATAATAAAATAGAAACATATATACAAGATTGGTAAACGAAAGATGGACATAGATGGTAATTTTCATCAAATGTAGGTCAGGTAATTTTAGCTATAGGTAATGTGTTTATCTGTAACAAAGCGGATTCAATGACCTCAATAAGCCATAATTTGATAGCAATTTGGCCTTCCTAAGACACACAGAACCCGCGAAAATCGATATTTTATAATTTGTGGCGGCCATCTTGGAATTTTGTGTTTTACGTGAATTCTAAAGGAAAGTCAAGAGGGTTCCTAGACTGAAACATATCAGTAGCTCTTAAGGAAGCATCATGGAAAATATGGCCCTTTTACCCGGCCTGTAACGGTATTGTTGGAAAATGACATTAGGGCACCTCATTATAAGGAGAACCGTTGACATTAGAACCTCGGTTTTTGGCATGAACGTGCATTAGAGGACTGTTACCAGCAAGTTCTAAGCTGATCTACATTTGATGAAAATTTGACCTACTTAGGTGACCTATAAACCTCGAATTGGCAAAAACATGTCCTAATGCCCCCTAAGACGATGGAAATGCGTTTGATCAGGTCAATCTCAGTGTGACCTGAACTAATTGGGTCAAGGTCAATGCGACCTACTTTCTGATTCAATTTCTGACCTAATTAGGTGATCTATAAACCTCGAAATTGGCAAAAACATGTCCTAATGCCTCCTAAGACCATGGTAATGCGCTTAATTAAGTCACTGTCAGTGTGATCTGACCTAATTTGGTCCAAGGTCGTGTGACGTTAGTCACACTACTCATGTTTCTAACGGGTTGTTTTAAAATCCATGAACAGTCCACACTCTTTTGCTCGCCACTTTAAAACTGATCTAGATGGTTCAATTTGCACGGCCTCCATTTGTTGACCTGGCAGGTCCACAACTCTTTTGCTCGCTACTTAAAAAGTGATCCGGATATCTTCATAATAATTTTGTTTATTACTCTTACCAATTTTTTTATGTGTTTAAAGTGCCAACCATATCCTCCAAGCCAGCGCTATTTGGCCTTAAACGGCCAGTTCACAAAGCCTCTGTTTTTTGGTCCATTATTTCCACGAATCTTTCCTCGTCACTTTACGATTGGTTTAAATATCTTCATTATAAAATTATATAAATCTCTGTTCCATTTTCATGTCTTTAACCCTATCTGGCCTGGACTTTTGGGGACCTGTCCTGGCCTGGGGGAGCTAGGGGGCTGTAACTTACCACACTATACCCTTGGGCCAAGCTCTACCAGAAAATGTTAAAATCCAAGATGGCCGCTTTTATGACGTCACAGTGACGTCATTTTCAAAAACAACATTTTTTGGTCGATTTTTCGGCCGAATTTTCCGAATTTTTTATTTATGCAATCTCTTCGCAAAAACTGAATGCTAAATTAGTAAATATTAATGTGATGTAGAATAAAATAGTTTTTGCTCAGTTTTCTTCGCAGAAATTCTGAAGAAATATGACAAACACATCACTTTTTTGGTACCCCACGTGGCCGCTATTTTAAATTTACCCATGATCCTCTGCTCGGGGGGTTACGCAAATAGGCTCAAAATGACTCCAATATGATAAACTGTAAAGTCACGAAGTTTCAGCTCTCCATTTTTCGTCGTTCCGGAGAGAGCGCAAAAAGTTTGGTAGGGGGGAGCCATTTCGCCCCTCCCCCATGGCCCCATCCACGGGTTGAGCAGAATTTAGACATGAGTTTCGAAAAACTCCGTGTTGTGTTGGTCTGATAAGTCACGCTTCCATAGCAAAGTGTTTCGATCTTTCGACCAAAGAAAAAATAAAATAAAAAAAACTTCTCAGATCTCAATAGGCGCTTGATGCCTTTCTTGTTTCTGTTTCATTGTGTCACCCCCAGATTCCCCACAACTATCCTGACAAAGTTACACGACATTTTGACCACAATACATGTGGACAGATTGGACAGAGCTCGTATTCCAAGCCCTCAGTGGACGACACATGAATGGCATTTTCGACTGTTCGTCTTCCATCTCTTCTGGAATCCCTCATTAATACTATCACAAACCCATTTCGATAAAAAGCGATAGACGCTCATGCAGTATATACATGCATACTCTCGAGTTCCATACCCTCCGTGAATGTTTCCCAGTTTGAATTTTTTTTTTTTTTTTTTGTCACTTTGCCTAACTAACCTCATAAAGTATTTCAAAAGGCTTTTAACTACAAATAAATTTGTCTCTAATGGGCGTCGTTTTCTTTTAGGTTACCTCCAGTTATCTCAATACCGCCCTGGCGAAGATTCATCATGTTTCGACCAAAACTGGCTGAACGTATGGCAAGCCGTTTTACTTTTTATTTGGCATTTGCTGATATCTTCAAGTAGTTCCTGGTATCTTCAAATGGTTTGATGATATCATCAAATTATTTGCATATGTCATCAAATGATTTGCTGATGACAACAAATAAAGCGTATTTGCTGATATCATCACATGATATGCTGATATCAGCAAATACTTTATTGATATCAGCAAATCCTTTAGTAATATCAACAGATGATATGATATCAACGAATGATATGATGATATCATCAGTATTTGCTAATATCAGAAAATATTTAATGATATCATCAAATATCAGCAAATATTTGGTGATATCACCAAATACTGAATAAATAGTAAAACGACTTGCCATACGAACGGACCGGACAGTCAAACAAACAAACCAGAGAGTGTTACTCAAATTGTAGTAAGATATATTAGTCTCAGCTATTAATGTATTATCTCATCTTCACAAGTCCAGGTAAATCCTAAATCCTCACAGGGGGTTTATCTGGACAGTTTTGGTGATTCGACCGAGTGCTTGAGTCGATATCTCTATTATACAATCTTGTACATTTCATCCCCCGCGCTTGTTTTGAGTTGGCATATCGGTATCCCAAGCCTGCGGTTTTTGCTTTGATTTCCGATGTCGATTTCACCCTGACATCAAAGTACCGATGAAATTCAAACGTGTCACATCTCACACCTCGCTGCGGATTGGCCTAATCAGCTAGCTTAGCGCGTTCACTGATTGGTTTGATTAATGGAAACCCCTTGAGTTATTTATATCGAGAACTCGTATGGGTAACTAAGCAAGCCAGTGTATCGATCCTAACAGATCGATCGAAACACTGGCTTGCGAGGTTGGTATTATCCGTGCTGCATTGGTATGTGACTGTGCATCACCGTGCAAAGCATTGTAATTATCCCGGGACCACCTTTGTCATATTTCAGGTTCTGGTTCAGTTTGATCAATATCAGACCTCATCTCAGCTCTGGCATACCAGAACTGGCATCAGTACACAATTAATCACTTCCGGGTCGGTGCCCACGATCTACATTGTTTAGAAATTTGAGAGCAGATCTTTATGGATTTTATGAGCTGCGATTTTTCAGCATTTCTGATACATTTGATATTTCAACTTGCAGATGAGTCTTCAAACTGTACTTCCTGGTGTTGATTTGGGCCACTTTGAAAAAAGCATGGTGGATGAAGACATGATCAGTGAAGGGTGAGAAGGCTCCCTGTTTACAAATCGAATGACATTCTGTAGCACCAATCAGCTGTCAGTGGCGGTAATTTGAAATTTCCATGGTCAACATCTGTCAAGACTTCCACTGGTAATGTCCCACAAGGTAAATATTGACATGCCAGGTGGATTTATGCATTGTGAATTTTCTGGATTTTTGCCGATTTTTAACGCTAATACATAACAAGTAACAGAATTAATTGTGTACTGATGCCTGTCACACGACATTTTCACATTTGACCAGAGAATTTTAAATCGTCACTGTGGCTACAGTTTTTACTGGATCAGCTCAATTTTTTCCATGATGACTCCTGAACTAAGTTCAAATATTAGGGTTGTTTCAAATTTATGTTATTAAATTATTAATAAAATAAAATAAAAATTTTAATTAATTTTAATAATCTTTTTAATTATTAAAATTATTTTTTTTCTTGCTAAATGTGGTTGAAATAAATATCATACTGATAATGCTGGGTAACATCTCTTGTATTGTTATGCCATTTCTGCGACAAAATTGAGACCTTTTGGAGCAAATATAGGCAAAAAATGACTGATTTGTCAGTACTAGGGCCAAATAGTCAATGCCAAATATGACGAGGTTCATTTAACACAGCTGGTAATTATGAGCAAATGAACTTTCAAGATACAATAAAATGTAAATGGAAGAAAGGAAATTCACATAGATACAATTACATGCTTTTTTTCAAAATCGCGACCTCAGTTCAAATCTTCAATGCTTCAAATCATTTATGCATTAATTCACTTTATATCAGTCTAAAACCACATGAAATTAATACTAATTATATCACCTGTAAAAACTCAGATGTTTGTTCCACACACAAAGAATTTCCAAAATGCCTTTTGCATTTGTAACTTTAATGAGACGAATAAAATCTGATTAACTGAGTCAACAGTTAATCTGACTGTTGAGGGTTTCTCATTGTTGTGTGTTTATTGTCAGTCACATTTGCATCATAGCAAATACTTTCTCTTCATTCCATTTCCACTATCTCCAGGACTATAAGTATGTAATTCTCTTTCATATTCATATCAGAGATCTTGTAGGTAGCAAGAAACATGGATTACAGGCACCAAATATTAGCAAGCCCCATACAACCCTCTCCCCCCCACACACACACACATCAACTCTGGGAATTTCGCACAGTGTGACTCAGAGGTATGCCTCCAACTCTGTTGGAAGATAGGCCTTTCTCACTGTAAGTTGCCACTTTAATCTTTCACCAAACAGTTAACAGTTTAAGTTAGGCAACTTCCAGCTGTCCTCATCTTTCATGGTTGTTAATGTAGCAGAGATCAGCAAATGACCATCAGATATGTTGTCATTGAATTTTATTCCTTTTTTCTTCTATGTTGTGTTTTGACAAGTGTTGCCTGTTTGCAGACATTGCATTCATGGACTTGAAATCTGACACAGAGTATATTCCTCAATGTTATTTAGGAGTTTTCTCAGTAATAATAACTGTTTACAAGTAATATGTGCATCTTTCTAATTACTGCCAGCAAGATCTTGATGAGATGTAGATCCATCCAATTGAACTGACATATATTCTCCATATGGGAGTTGTGTATACCATAAACACCTCTGTGTTATATTTTGGTATGTGTTGTGTACACATTTGTGTATCTTGCTGTCACTTATTACAGGATTAAACATGTCTTTGATCTTTGTATCAACATCAAATTTAAATCCCATTTGATAGATTACTGGGATGACCCACTGATTACATGGAGAAGTTAACCACTGCCATGAAGGAAATTTTTACCAAATGTAGCCTAAATGAGCAGGTTGAAAACAAATTATGTTTTGACACATTTTGAATTTAAGTTTTCTTTATTTTTAAACTTTAATTTGAATAATTTCATAAAAAAATGAATTAAAATAATAAAAAAATAATTAAAAATAGTGTTTAACATATCTAGTTAATGCTTTATACTTCTTTTTATAGGCAGAAGGATTGTCGACTTGGTGCTTTTTACCAGATGGAAAAATATGTACAGGTTAGTGAGATATTGTACTTTTTACTTGTACCTCAGTCTTAAGTCATATGGGGCAAACTGAGGGAAATTATAAAGGGGGTACCCTTGGTATATAGGCTGTAAAATCTCTATCTGTGCATAGTTTTATCTGTGCCTTCTCAAGAATGTTTGGGGATGGGTATGGTTTGTTCAGATGAGAGCATTCCTTATTTTAACAATGGTTCCATTCCTGACAGGCATCAGTACACAATTAATCACTTCCGGGTCGGTGCCCACGATCTACATTGTTTAGAAATTTGAGAGCAGATCTTTATGGATTTTATGAGCTGCGATTTTTCAGCATTTCTGATACATTTGATATTTCAACTTGCAGATGAGTCTTCAAACTGTACTTCCTGGTGTTGATTTGGGCCACTTTGAAAAAAGCATGGTGGATGAAGACATGATCAGTGAAGGGTGAGAAGGCTCCCTGTTTACAAATCGAATGACATTCTGTAGCACCAATCAGCTGCCAGTGGCGGTAATTTGAAATTTCCATGGTCAACATCTGTCAAGACTTCCACTGGTAATGTCCCACAAGGTAAATATTGACATGCCAGGTGGATTTATGCGTTGTGAATTTTCTGGATTTTTGCCGATTTTTAACGCTAATACATAACAAGTAACAGAATTAATTGTGTACTGATGCCTGTCACACGACATTTTCACATTTGACCAGAGAACTTTAAATCGTCACTGTGGCTACAGTTTTTACTGGATCAGCCCAATTTTTTCCATGATGACTCCTGAACTAAGTTCAAATATTAGGGTTGTTTCAAATTTATGTTATTAAATTATTAATAAAATAAAATAAAATTTTTAATTAATTTTAATAATTTTTTTAATTATTAAAATTATTTTTTTTCTTGCTAAATGTGGTTGAAATAAATATCATACTGATAATGCTGGGTAACATCTCTTGTATTGTTATGCCATTTCTGCGACAAAATTGAGACCTTTTGGAGCAAATATAGGCAAAAAATGACTGATTTGTCAGTACTAAGGCCAAATAGTCAATGCCAAATATGACGAGGTTCATTTAGCACAGCTGGTAATTATGAGCAAATGAACTTTCAAGATACAATAAAATGTAAATGGAAGAAAGGAAATTCACATAGATACAATTACATGCTTTTTTTCAAAATCGCGACCTCAGTTCAAATCTTCAATGCTTCAAATCATTTATGCATTAATTCACTTTATATTAGTCTAAAACCACATGAAATTAATACTAATTATATCACCTGTAAAAACTCAGATGTTTGTTCCACACACAAAGAATTTTCAAAATGCCTTTTGCATTTGTAACTTTAATGAGACAAATAAAATCTGATTAACTGAGTCAACAGTTAATCTGACTGTTGAGGGTTTCTTATTGTTGTGTGTTTATTGTCAGTCACATTTGCATCATAGCAAATACTTTCTCTTCATTCCATTTCCACTATCTCCAGGACTATAAGTATGTAATTCTCTTTCATATTCATATCAGAGATCTTGTAGGTAGCAAGAAACATGGATTACAGGCACCAAATATTACCAAGCCCCATTCAACCCTCTCCCCCCCCCCACACACACAAACATCAACTCTGGGAATTTCGCACAGTGTGACTCAGAGGTATGCCTCCAACTCTGTTGGAAGATAGGCCTTTCTCACTGTAAGTTGCCACTTTAATCTTTCACCAAACAGTTAACAGTTTAAGTTAGGCAACTTCCAGCTGTCCTCATCTTTCATGGTTGTTAATGTAGCAGAGATCAGCAAATGACCATCAGATATGTTGTCATTGAATTTTATTCCTTTTTTTCTTCTGTGTTGTGTGTTGACAAGTGTTGCCTGTTTGCAGACATTGCATTCATGGACTTGAAATCTGACACAGAGTATATTCCTCAATGTTATTTAGGAGTTTTCTCAGTAATAATAACTGTTTACAAGTAATATGTGCATGTTTCTAATTACTGCCAGCAAGATCTTGATGAGATGTAGATCCATCCAATTGAACTGACATATATTCTCCATATGGGAGTTGTGTATACCATAAACACCTCTGTGTTATATTTTGGTATGTGTTGTGTACACATTTGTGTATCTTGCTGTCACTTATTACAGGATTAAACATGTCTTTGATCTTTGTATCAACATCAAATTTTAATCACATTTGATAGATTACTGGGATGACCCACTGCTTACATGGGGAAGTTAACCACTGCCATGAAGGAAATGTTTATCAAATGTAGTCTAAATGAGCAGCTGTAAACAAAGTATGTTTTGTCACATTTTGAATTTAATTTTTCTTTATTTTTAAATTTTAATTTGAAAAATTTCATAAAAAAATGAATTAAAATAATAAAAAAATAATTTAAAATAGTGTTTAACATATCTAGTTAATTCTTTATACTTCTTTTTATAGGCAGAAGGATTGTCGACTTGGTGCTTTTTACCAGATGGAAAAATATGTACAGGTTAGTGAGATATTGTACTTTTTACTTGTACCTCAGTCTTAAGTCATATGGGGCAAACCCTTGGTATATAGGCTGTAAAATCTCTATCTGTGCATAGTTTTATCTGTGCCTTCTCAAGAATGTTTGGGGATGGGTATGGTTTGTTCAGATGAGAGCATTCCTTATTTTAACAATGGTTCCATTCCTGACAGGCATCAGTACACAATTAATCACTTCCGGGTCAGTGCCCACGATCTACATTGTTTAGAAATTTGAGAGCAGATCTTTATGGATTTTATGAGCTGCGATTTTTCAGCATTTCTGATACATTTGATATTTCAACTTGCAGATGAGTCTTCAAA
>JAVTVY010053945.1:0-29610 GCA_036873755.1 Hanleya hanleyi
CTAAGAATCGTTGATTGTCACGACGAACAGTCGACGGCGACTTACGTTTCACACAAGCCACACTGGCGTCTTTCGGGAGTACATCCACGTTTCCCCACGTAAACGTCACTCGAATGGCGTCACCATTCTTGTGCTGCAAATTCCAGCTGGTCGGTTCAGAAGGCACACCGAGCATGTTCAATATCTGAAAGACGTCCAAGGTTGGGATCGTAGCCATCTTGAATTTCGAGGAGGAAGCTAGCTAGTTGTTGTTGGTAGGCAGTCGCTTGGTGATTGAGCTTGAGGTAACCGAGATCTTACCACACTTCTGCACCAAGTGTTAGAAGTTGATTTTCCGGCGCAACTCCAAGACCTTATTTAAAATAGGAAATAACCTAAAATAAGTCGCAATGTAGAGCTGCAAACACGGGAACTTCTTTATTACACCGAAGTGTGTCTTCTCGTGATAAAATATACTGAACTACAAAACTACACAAGAAATCCAGTTGGAAGTACCGCACAACTTGGTCCGACAGAAGCTGGTTGTCCGAGTTTCTGGTTCATCATAAACACAAATTGCATATATTATATAGTCTAACTATAATACAGCATGACATATAGTGACGCGACAGCACAGCTTGTGTGACAGTAAAACAGGATATAACAGTTTGGTTGAATACACAATAAACAATTACTCCAAATAAAATGTCAGACACGAAATCTTAAACGAATGAATAGTTACACAAAGACAATCAACGGATTAGAAGAAAAGCGTGAGACAGGCCATGCAGTGTTGGCATGTTGTGGTTTTAAAATGTTGTGACAAATAGATTGAAGAATGAAATGAGAGTTTCTTGGAAATAAACAGTTAATATGAATATATAACAAATGCCTGCAAATCTGTTTTGAAAATGACACTAGATGCCTATCAAAAATGAGTCGTGTCAGAAAGTATGCCCCTTGTCTAACAGAATCCACTAATTCCAATGTTAAGTTTGCATATTATTTCTATATCATGTTAGTATACTATCACATTTATTTATTGATTGGATGACTGATTTATTGATTTATTTTCTTAGACAATGCAAAGAATGCTTGCAAATCTGTTTTGAAAATGACATACATGTGCCATTTAGTATACATGTACTGTATTTATCTAGCCATGTGTACTGTTGTTTTAGTGAGACATTGATACAGCTCTTTCAATTTATTCCAGAAACAAATTAATTTAAGGGGAGGAAAACTTTTTTTTTTCAAAGAAAGTACACTTACAATACCAGGGGTAAATATTTCTTCCCACAAGCCAATCAATTGGTAGAGACACCCTTACATTATAATAGCTGGGGTTCAGAGCCGAAGGGTTTCGATAGCGCAGCTTCATGTTTTTATAGTGAGAACTTGGGAATCCGGCCAGCTATGTTCGAACATACTCAGTGTAGGCGTCATCTCCGATAATCAATATTCAACCGTCATCCACAAACTTATTTCAAGATGTTTCTAATGTGCGACCACCAAGAAGTTACAATGGACCTAGATGCATATTGTCTTATTATATTCACGGAACTTATTTTCGCTATACCGATATACAGTGTCGCTAAGGCGTAATTTGCACACATAGAAATAATGATAAATAGGACAATCCCGAGATGGAACCTTCTAACCGCAGAAAGCAAGAAATGACGCCATTGTCCATGTGAAGCTATGCTGATGTTAGGCAACGAACCCTTTCTTATCATTGGTCATGCTGTATTGTATTATTCCAGGGGTTTTACTGGCGATGACTGCTGTTTGCAAATGCCTAACTCCGGGAAAATAACATTTCCAAAGTTGGTTGGATTTTCAATATTTTTGAAAGTCAAAATGGTACTTATTTTCCTATTTTTGCGGTATAGCCATTGTTAAAGCATTGCCCGGTGCCTAACCTTGGCCCGACGTCACGTGCTCAATAACGGCGTGTTGCGCCTTTCATGGACAGAGAGATTTATCCCGGGACTGTCCTATTGTGGGTAAATTCCCACGACCAAGTCAAATAAACGTCACACTGGGCATGGGGAGTATTTTGTTGAAAGTAATTGAATATACCGGAAATGAATGTATGTCTTAACCACAAATACGTTAACTCATACATTTGTAGCTCTGCTGATTCTATTGTTTCTAACTATTGAATCCTTATAATATGGCAGCTACCATTACATCAATGTTCAAACTCTTTGATCTCGTAGAATCCCACTAGAAGAAGACATAACTTTTCTGAACATTATTGTCAAGGCAGTGGGGGAAACAGGACCTCCCAACGTGGTAGAATAAAGATAAAACCTACGATATTTTGTGAAATGTATGGCCATGAGGGTTAAACTCCGCCGCAAAACGTCGATCGACAGCCAGTGATTCTGTCGTGAGTTTATAGGGTAGAAATGCATTTAGGGACCAGAAAGAATCGGTGCTAGGGGCCGTGTGGTCATATCATCCAAGTTGCCACATGAACAGGTACAATAAAAGCGTACCTGAGATACAACACATATCACGAATCGTTAGATTCTTGGTATGTACTTTAGAATAGGTTAACCAGAAGACTATTCTGTGAAGTCATGTGACGCAGTCAGTATGTCGGCACCTCTTCCCACTACCCTTATATGTGTTGTAATAGAAAATGTTCAATGAAAACTCATTCATGATGGGATATTTATGCGATACATAATATTATTTCCCGATCATTCGTAGTAAATTAGCTTGCCACCAAAAAGTCCAAGAACGGAGACTGACTCAATATTATCTTAGCTCAGTACACATCAAACTGTCTGGAAGAAATGATGAATATATTGAACGACAACAATGATGGGGATACTGCTGAACCAAGCCGAATATAACGAGATCATTCTGTTATTAACCTCCGGTTATCTCAAGAATACAGACACTGACTTCAAGCTGAGGTCTAAATTCTTTATGGAATTGAGAGTGGAGTCACAATTCTCTAATGCGATACATCGCAAGCTAAAAATATGTTTCCAAGTTCCTAACACACGCCTTTAGATAACATTATGTTGCTCGGTTGGTTTCCGCCACAGCCAGTAGGCTGTCCCTGTTGTAAGCAGCAAAATATTCATAATCGGTTGACAATACACATTATCATTTGCTTGTGCCCTCATTAGACAAGTTGCTGTAAATTCACAGAATGGGCAATTAATAATTGTCGAATGTTCGATATTATCATGAACCATGTTTTTTTTCTTGGCATTGTATTCATCGAGTTTGACATGAGTTAATTGGACTTTGCATAGTGTGACGAACAAACCTATCTGATATTTCTTGCAGTAGAACAACTTCCTGACATATGACCTATATTAAAATGGCTGTTCTGGTAGGACGCAACGTTAGAGTAAAACTGATTAGTGGCATAGGCAAGATGCTAGTATACATACAATTAACTATGAGGCCCGTCGTCCTGACAGTGGCATGATCTGGGTAATATACGTCCTGTCAGTATGATATCCTGATATTGGTTTTGGCAAGAGTATATTTGCAGTACGAACCAACGCGATCTCGGAGTTTGCTGGACAGTTCGAGGAAATATTCGAAATACTTCATTGATTTTTTCGAATTTCAAATGAAATTATAAACAGACCGACTGCTGCTAATCCATGATACCTATTCAGCCATTATGGTTAGATGGGCCTGTTCACAGTCAAATACAATTCCGGTTATTTTTTCTGCATTTTATATTGCACATGCGCAGCTTGATGGTGTGATGTGATGTGGGTAATATAACTCGTGGACAGGTCAATGGATAGGTCGACAGGTGCAAGATTGTTAAGTTGCACAACTTGTAGACGGCAAAGCCCTATGCAAATACATCCTCTGTATCCTTTCCCCCTTTTCAAGAAATTGATTGTTTTCTCTCATATTTCACCAGGGAAGCTATGTAGAGTCCATGCTTTACGTGGAGCACCAAACCTGAGGTCATTAGGTTAGGGGTCAAGGTTGTTTTGGCCCAATACATGGAATATATCGAGTGGACGTATTCTCTTCTCATATAAAAATATAACAATTGGCAATCACCAAAAATGAGGTTAACAGTGAAGGTCACTATAATGAAAAAGGAATTTAAAAAATATAACAAAACGACAGGATTCATTAGTTGAAAACAGTGTCTGCGTTATTACTCGCAAACTTCAAGAGCACCTTCATGCTCGTGGCAGAAAACAACCTTTGCAGGTCGAACGATCATGGTCACTGAGAACCAAAAACCTGGATACCATTGAAAATTATTGGTTTGTTGGGTGAATGGGGTGAATTCATTTTATTGACATAGCCCATAGTTGTAATTGGGTTATTGTTCCCCTATTCTCCAGATAGGAAAGACGAGTGATTTTGATCAGTCGCGAGAGAATTATGACAAAAAATAAGTGTTTTTCGCTACAATTGTACGGTTACATAAGCCTACTTCTCGATCCTGTATCGCTTACAAAAGCACAGAATAGGAGCAAAGTCGCAAAGTCATTTGTTATTATCTTCGATCTCGTTTCGTTTGCATTCCAACTGTTTATTTTATGAAAATTGTCGTCGTTCCCCAGTTGAGAAATTCTTACCAATGGAAGAAAAATCCATTTGCACTGAGTTGCACTCGGATATCCACTCAATATCCTGGAGGAATAGATGCTAAATGTCTGAGAAACAATTGATCACAATCTATTTTCTCCACAGTATCAACTGGAATAATTGAAGGGAAGTGCGCTGTTCAGACTGTCTGGAAATTACGCCGCAGGCGACGGAGATATTTGTGCGGAGCATCCTACAAATAATAAGATTTAGGCCAGATAAGGCAGCCATTGAACTTAATTGATTCTTATACATCTTCTGCCCAATTGAATTCTTAGGTTTTTCTCAACGAAAACACTTCTCCTTATAATCTCAGACCATTCATTTCACAAAGAACTGCACACAAGTTTTCTAATGATCATTTCAGTTTGGCATTCCCCAAATCAAGGATGCGAAATTGAATAATTACTAAGAAACATTAACAAAAATCGATCTTTTATAATAGAAGATGAATCCATAGGCTACGACTCTCAAAGGTTTGTGAAAATGGAATATTGACCTGGAAAATAATCAGACGAGATACTGGTCTTATATCATGTATTGAAGAACCACTGACACTTTTCCGTAGCCGATAACTCTCGAATCGCTTTCATGTGAATTTCTGGACAAATCTCTTAGAATGTATATTAAGGCATTGAAACGATGTGCATTATAAAATTGATGGAATGTAAAGCCGGTGCTCGTGTGGTCATTCCACTCAATGTTCCACAGGAATATCAACAATACAATACTGACGATCACATGAGTCTCTCTTGATCCTCAAATTCTCTCGGGTGGAATGTGGTGAGCAAATCTGCCTGTGGGGCTCATGTTAGCAAATAGAATGTATTTGTTGTGAGAAACTTTCTACTTACTGACAGTTAAACGCAACGTTAGAAGGGTGGTTAAAACGATGCCGCTGTAATGTCAATGAGTCATATAATCCCACAGACAAATATATTGAGCGCATATTTCTAAAAACATCACAAAGAAGAACAAGTTATCCCTGTGATAGTTTGCATCACAGCCAAGCGTTTATTGTGGCTGTTCATGTGGGCAAGTGACATAACCCCACAGGTCGATATTATGACTACGTTCCACTCGAAGACATCTATGGATCAAAAGTGAGCTTGTGAGGGTCTGGGTCTAAGTCAGGCTTTTACTGTGGATGTTCGTATGGGCAGCTCGACCGCAACGACACTCACGGTCCCCAGCACCCCCTTCAACGGAAGTAGGTACAAATAACTAATAGCTGTCACTATTAAGTGCAATAAAAACGGCTCATAGTAAGTATTCAGAATGCAAGTTCGTATGTCCCGACGATGACAACTCTCTTATTTTCTCTTCAAAATCAATTTAACTCAACATTATTATGTACAGCGGATGAACATCGGAACCACGGGTCACCAGCGATATTTCACCATATACATACAACTATTAGGATAGAAGATGCCATGGTAGCGGGAAATAATATCGGTGTACCCGACAAGAAATCACATGACCACACCGTCAGATATCCCGACTGCAATCCTCCCAAAGATTCCTTTGATGTTCCCCACACCCCTCACGCTTCACTTGAGATGTTCATGTGGAAACTTTTACTGGAATGACCGCACGGCCCATTTCACTGGATCCAGTGGACTTGGGTACAAATATCGAAGGACAAATGATGCATAGCTCTATCAGCACATCTGATGCTGTCACCATAGAGTGAAGGAAATGTTTCATAGTAATTGTTGAATATGTTGTGACCTCTAGTGAATACTTTGGAGGTTTTTAGACCACTAATGCAAGTTACACGTATCTCCCATTTGTTAAGATGCTTTCTAAATTAACATAGGCGACGGTTTCGGAATAAATAATTGGTTTTACACCTCTAATGCAAGTATTTGTTAGCATGCTTTCTAAATTAACATAGGCGATGGGTTCGGAATAAATAATTTGCCACCCTGATGCAACCATGATTAAGAATCAATTGCGATAATATAATACAGTCCAGTGATAGTGATATGATGAAATTATATTCAAGAAGGCATCTTTCAAGATTGTTAGCAGCTGCTCTCTGGTGGAGATCGCCACTCTACTTACCTTGATATTTTAACTGTTGGCCAGATTGGATTTTGCTGTTAATTGGCTAATTGTCTCGTGCGAATACGGACTTACAATAAGGAGGCAGGAATCTGTAACGGCACACAACTCGTTACCGAAATTTGACGCTCGTATTTACTAAAACTATCTGTAATTCCTTGTCACAAAAGCAAATCTGCTTATGTCAACATCCTTAGTCGACGGAGAACAGAGATCGCATGTGCGCCATCGTCAGCCGGACACGAATCAGAAATTAAAGGAAGGAGGATCGATAGATGACTGCGAGATGAGGAGGTTTGGCTCACCTGCCTCCTCTGTCAAGTATGCCGTGCTATAATTTCCAAATATGAATCTAGCTGTTGAATTGGAAATCTGTCCCAGAAATACATTTTATCGATATATCGTTATTAATTCAGGCTACTTATGTGCCTGGAGAAAATTTCTGCGAGTATTGATTCAGCCTTAGGGATTTGGGGATTCGCGTCAATTTAAGGAACGATTCAATCTGCGTGGTATGCGAGTTTCCATTCGATATTTCACTGTGTCAGTTCCAGAATCGCCAACGAGATTCTCACGAGATTCTCACATTCTTACCGTCGTTAAACCTATCTGTCCTGGGATTTTTTGATACCTGTCCAGGCCGGGTTGGGGAGGCAGCGGGGGAGGGAGGTCATTTCGGTCCTGCAGATAGTGAGCTGAAACTTACCACACTATACCCTGGGTGAAGCTATACCAGAAAATGAAAAACCGGGGGATTGAGGGGATGCGGGAATTACCATGTACGGAGATTGTGGGTTGGGGCGAGAGAATTAATGTGTAAGGGGATTGTGGGAGAGGGAGTTTGTGTGTACGGGGATTGTGGGAGAGGAGGGAATTATTATATATGGGGATTGTGAGAGAGGGAGTTTGTGTGTAAGGGGATTGTGGGAGAGGGAGTTTGCGTGTACGGGGACTGTGGGAGAGGAGGGAATTATTATATACGGGGATTGTGGGAGAGGAGGGAATTATTATATACAGGGATTGTGGGAGAGGAGGGAATTATTATATACGGGGACTGTGGGAGAGGAGGGAATTATTATATACGGGGACTGTGGGAGAGAAGGGGCTTATTATATACGGGGATTGTGGGAGAGGAGGGAATTATTATATACGGGCATTGTGGGAGAGGACGGAATTATTATATACGGGGATTCTGGGAGAGGAGGGAATTATTATATACGGGGATTGTGGGAGAGGAGGGAATTATTATATACGGGGATTGTGGGAGAGGACGGAATTATTATATACGGGGATTCTGGGAGAGGAGGGAATTATTATATACGAGGATTGTTGAAGAGGAGGGGACCACTGTTCGGGGATTGTTGGGGAGAAATCATTATATACATGGATTGTTTGGGAGGGAAGCCACGGGATGGATAACTGACAGAAGAAATTCTACCTGGACAAAAAACAAGCGATAACATGCACACTCGGTGAGAATATATAACCGTGTGAAATCGCGTGAAAATGTAGTAGTTGTAATAAGTCATGTAGTTGTTATATAATGCTAACTTACATGTCTGCGTTCATTATGACTAGAACTAAAGATGTAGATGTTATATACTGGTAACTGAATTTTCTGGATTTTGCGTATATTTAAATATATATATTACTGTCGCAGCTTGGAACCGAGTATTACCTCTAGCGCCCAATGGTTATATTCACTCTCTAAATAGCAAGGCAGTACATTGCTGAGATACCGACCACATCCACAGGATGAATAAACAGTTGCTGATTCTGAACTGGATTTACATCAAAGTTACACTTGAACGCTTAATTTCCGGGAAATATCCAGGTCCAAAAAGGGCAGAGATTACACTGGCTTGCAATAAAGAGTGCCATGTCATACAGTTATCTGAGGGTTCAATATTCCCTGATCATGATGATAATTATCCACATTAATGGATAATACGAATTTTGCGAACGATTCATCATTCGATAAAAGGTGAAATCTCCAGTCATCAATGCAATTCTTCACCAACCTGTCAAGTAATAGTATTTCAAACTGATTACAACTATAAACAAGCACAGATATGATAGATACGTTCGAAGGTTAAGTGGGTCTTGTCACGCTTCCGTTTAAGCCCATCAAGAATTGCCCTTGCAATAAGGAATAGCAATTAAAAACTAAGAATATCAATATGGGAATCTAAGACTGATGCTAATATATTATGCAAATGTTGCATGTTGTAGCGTGGAACATGTTGATCTGTCAGCTCGAAAAAACGATGCCCGCTCGCTGTACATCACTTGTTGAGAGCTGACAATTCGACATGTTCCACGCCAAAACAAACGAGAAACTTTAGAATTCTGTGAATAAGGATGGCTTGGAGAAATAGGCCTATGGTGTTCAACACTGGGCGACCTTTGTTGATTTTAAAACGCGGTGTGCAAGATAGACTGTTCGTTCTCAGGTTGTTTGTCTCAGAATTTAGAAAAAAAAAGCATTCGTAGCATTCTCCGTGATAATACATACCTCAGAATATTTAGAAGATGCCAAATTTATTTCAGTCAATTTTTAGGCAATGGAAAATTTACGAGTTTACATAACGTATAATAATAGCTAATAACAGATAATCCCTACGTTTGACAGTTGTCTTGTGCTCCAGTACTCAGAATCCAAAATCATGGTTAAAATGTATTAATAATCCATAATATATGAATTCTGTTTACCGATGCGCCGTCTACTATTAAAGAGCAATAACATATTATCGAAAGCGCCCTGTTCAAATGCCATCTTATTCATCATATGTTCAAACTATGACTGTTCTGTGTTGAAGTGGCATAAACATACCGATGTATGCTATAGATTCTTTGTAGGTCCGAAGCACGTGTCTCCGTTGATAATCAATCGTAGCAAATCCCTGTTGATGGCAAGCTCTTTGATCTCCCGATGATTCCTTTTCATCTAAAAGTATAAATTCGGAAATCCGACTTGATCTGAATCGATCGGTGCTGTTGTTCTGGATGGATGGTTATGAAAGTCGTCTATCGATCTTTAGGTGACTTCCAGGTGGATCGAGGTGGAATCCGATGTGATTGTACATCGAGATAAAATCGAGACAACGGACAGTTAAAAAGAGCAACCGTGTCATGACGTGACCCTTGTTAGCTCTTCATGCAGTGGCATCAATGCTGTGAGAACACAAACGTTGCTTCACACTGAAATACATTTAAATCTATCTGACCTAGCCCTCCTACCAATTTTTATAATTTTGGGTGCACAGATCATGGGACAATTTTTTTAAAGGCGACCACGATGTTTTTCATCAGAAAGCCATGTTTTCGGTCTTTTCTGTCATACCTTTCTTGAACAAAAAAGGCATGAAAGTAATTTATTTTGCAGAAACAAATTATTCTCTATCATACTAACCAGTTTTTCAGAAAAAAATATCAAAGAGTTGAAAAAAAGGCCTCCCACCCACTATTAGGCCCCAAATCACCTTGGGCAGGTTGGGTTAAAATATATTAAATGAGTGTTACTCCGCCCAGGTTTAGTCAGCAACTGCGCGATAGAACTATGATCAACATCATCAAGAGATAGTTATCTCGACCTTAAATAAGAAGGTAGTTATATTGTGTTCGGTTTTTATTCCATGTATTACAAATAAATGAAGAGCTAAATACATGTACCTCCTCCAAAATGATCATTCTCATCTCGACGACAGTCGGGTATTGTGTGCATTCTACTAATTTACGAATGCAGCCCCTACAGATTACCTGATGTCTAAAACAGAGCAATTGGACTCAAGATTTATGAAAGACAAATCGTTGTGTTTGATCACAGTGATATTGCATTGAACGGAGAAAAACATATAGGTCTCAGTATATCCCTCTTAACCCGGATTATATGAGTAGCACGTTCATCAATACTATAAGCGATCTTTAATATTTACGAGTCTTGTTTTCAATTTGAATACAATTTCAAACAAATGAACTCATTGGTTCATCCTCAATTTCCCCACGATGGTTAATCGTGTGAGGGCAAGTGCTTTTTGGGGGGGAATTTGGATATGATTTATTTACGGTCGTGATCATGATCGGGAATTCTTCTTGAGAGTTTAGTGAGATTTTTTTGGATGAAAGACATTTTGAATATTGAAATTCGGGAATAGACTTAAGGGATTAGCGTAAAAGTTTAGTGCGACTCAGAGGCGGTAGGTCCCCTCTCCCTCCATTCATGGCTATGTTAATTTATGACCGAAAATTAAGTAAGTGATATCAGTTAAATTAGTTGACAAGCTTTTCCTCAAATTGGTTTATTATGCAGTCGCCAATGCAACGAGATTTGTCATTTAATCGCAAGAACATCTAGGGAATAAAGTAAAACAGTTTCCCATTAGAAAAGGTACCTAGCTCGGTCTGTTGAATGGTTCATTTCATTACGGACTATTCGAGTATGTCGGTTATCGGGGTCAAAATACACAGCTACAGGTATTAAAAGGAACTAATTCACTGATTTAGCCACTGGGGCAATGTTCGTGTCTCGAATTTATCGGACTATGAGGTAGGCTAGCTCTACGATTGGTTGATATTCAGATAAAGTGCTGGTGGTTGAATATCGGCGAGCGAATCCAAAATATTGCCTTAAATTTCACGCAATCCACCGCGTAATTAACGCGCGCTGGCAATATTTACGACCAGTTAACTTTCAGTATTAACGCGGAACTAATATAAATCGGGCACCCTCCGTCGGCCTTGTTTTATTGAAAATGGTACTAGATAACCCCATGTTGTCATACCGTCCAGGTGATCGCTGATCTATTGTTTTGAAATATAATGTCCGAGAATTATTGGACTGATGTCAGTAAAGTAGAGATCTTTTAATTAAATCATGTCATTAATCATTGCGAGAGATAGGGAAAATAATTACTTCCTATGATTCTGCATCACATCGTTCCGTGAAATGACATGCATCGGAAAAAAATTATCAGCAATTTTAAGCGCAACACCTAAATTTACTTACAAAATCAATTAACTGGTCCGACGGTGTACACAACTACGGTGTCTTATGAGATCTCTAGCCATAATCGTGTCTCCTTGCTGATAGAATACTGAATCCTTAAATCGTATTTCATTCGAAAAAAAATTGTCTCCAATGCATCACATACAATCGCGATATTTGAAAACGAGCCTTTCTATAACCTCTATGGTAAATACAATTGCCGGGACAGCCAGTTTCTCGTATTGCATTGTTCTACGTTTATGCGCTCTGTAACGTCCAGAAGAAAAAAAACTATTGATGATTTTTATATTATACTTCGACCCAACTGCCGTACCTGACGCACAAATGTTAAACAAAGAAAAAACGTATGATATAGCATTATGTTTATATTCTATCTTGCCCAACCCATCGGCGTGGAAAATAGTATTGTAAGATTATTTCGATTTGGGCGTGAAATCTACGCCCTCGGAGTCAACTTTCCACAGACAGATCGTAATGCACGGCCTTGTTTGATCACTTGGCTTTTTGAGAGCAATTCCAAGACCAAAATCAACTGCATTTTCTTCCAAGATAATCGTAAATAAATAGAATCAATCCTACCTGCGAATGAAAATATCCCTTAGGTAACGCCTTCACATGTGCTGTCTGCTGCCACGAATTCCTTCCCCTACTAAGTCATATTTTCACCGACCTTTTCTTAGCTCCAGCCGACTTTATGATTCAACATGCTCTACCGCTAGCGTGCGACTCCTTATTGATTTATCCGTGTCCAGCCTGCGCACACACAACACTGATAACAATTGTTCCCTTACGGAGAAAAATAAGATGCATCTTACTTGGTAAGGTGTAATTTCCGCATTATGTATCTCGGTATAATATTCCAATCTGAAGACTCTAGCTGAATCACTCCCATCTAACTGGAATATAAACTATGGCAACACGTGTTACACCGAGGTCAAAATGCCGTCGTCACTTTGCATCTATTCTCGCAGAGGGGTATCGACCGAACTTCCCAACGGAATTCAATGATTTCGCAGAGAGAAAGGCTATCTGTGGATTAAGCCAAATAGAGTATGAATCTGGAGTTTATGGGCTCTTTATGCTATCGTATTCTGGGTTTTGGAAATTGTGACGTGATCTAGCAAATGGACCTCTAGTTTTATTCTCCTATCTCCAAGTTCGTTGATGCAGTCCAGTACTATCATAATGCCATATTCAGTCGACAACCAAAGTAATCACTAAAACTGCCTATAATGGCATGTGTACAGTGTATGTTTCGATTTCCATTAGGACTACGCTGCCGATGTTAAATATTATATCGTACAAATATTTCGAAAAACAAAAGAACTTCGTTATCCGGAAGTTAAAGCTTAAGGCGGTCATTAAATGTAGCTTTTTCGGTGGATACTTGGACAGTGTACGCTATGAAAATACAAAAGCCCAGAATTACTCAGGATGTCCCCAGTTAACAATGAAAACGTGAGTACGTGAAATACAATCCTGTCATTTGGAAAAAGGTGCAGAATATTTAGCCGTGTCTTACATCTGCTGGTGTCACAACTCAATTCCCATCAGATGTGTTAGCATAGCCAATATATAATTTGCTACTCGATGTTTGTACCTCACTTCGTTCAAGCCGGTGCTTGGGGCCGAGCAGTTATTCCATTCAATGTGTTCACATGAAAAGCTATAATAAAAACGTATGAACTGATTTTTGAGAGACAAAGAATAAATTGGTCGTCAGCGGGATTCGAACCCACGACCCCAGCTAAACGCGCCGAAGCTCTACCGACTGATCCATGGCGGTCAGCAGTTATTATACCCGTGGATTGTCCCTGTGATGAGCAACCTTCCCTCTCGGTGTTGAAGAAATGATATATATATATATTGCATATTGCGTTGCGTATAATGCATCAGTAAAGCCAGTTGCGCATAATGCAACACCGACAGAGGACGTTGATAATCACAGGGACAATCCACGGGTGTAATACATATTGGCCGTCATAGCGCAGTCGGTAGGAGCATCGGCGCGTTTAGCCGGGGTCGTGAATTCGAATGCCGCTGACGACCAATTTATTCTTTCTCTCTCAAAAATCATTCCATATGTATATATGCCCAGTGACGGGTTATTCGCCATACCATTATCATTTCTTTATAATAATAGCGTGGTCGAGATGCTTCACAGGAATCACTACTGATCATCCGATGTCTTTGGTAGGAATGCTGTCAGAATATCTTGTCTTTAAGTTTATCGAGCAGCTAGTTTAGAAGATCTCTTTTAGTCTTGTAAAAGAAAATTCGATTTTACCATATTTGTGACAAATCGGACAGATACTGTACTCAGGGAATGCTATCCGTGTTAATGCGTTTACACCATTTCAAACGCACATCGTTTACTGGGGGAAGAACGACTCATAAGGTATATCGAAGTTGGTATTGTTTAGCTCTCTTTACACTGAAATGGAACACGTGTCAAACAGATCATATAACGATGGCCGAAATTCGAAGGTCTATATATTGTGTTATTTTTGTTTCAACATCTTCAGCGCTCAAAAATCGATAATGCTGGTGTATAAAATAATTATCTCAGCGTTGAGATAGCTATAGAAGTTCCACATTGAAGCTGAAGTAGAAAATATTGTTCCTTGGGGAAATCTCAACGCCCATCTACTTGATAACAATTATACAATAACTGGCAATACAAATCTGGTGTGATTGACGTCACTCCTTCTTTTCAGCCTTGCTGATCTTAAAGTTAATGGCCCATAAATATCATTTGAAACCGAGGATAAATGACAGATTACATGCATTATATATCATTCACAGTGCAGCTATGGAGTAGTGATACGATCTTTCAATATCAGTTATGCTCAAAATATATGCTGACATTGAGCTGCCATCCAGACTCGCCTCACCTTACCGCCTATAGAAGTTCCACTACGACAGTGTCCAAATATTTTTGTCGCTAAATCTTTCTTAATTTGAAAAAAAAACTTGCTTGAAAAGAAATAGTATTACTTCTCTCAATGATTTTAGTCTTTTTACACCACACATAATCTTAGATTTCCACACCTTTAGTATACTTAGAAATGCTTTCGAATACCACACAACTGTATTGTAATGTATCGTTCAAGTATAGCGAATATTGTCCACATTTGCCCTATCTAAACCATACAATTGTAACATATTTGAATGGTATTCGCGAAAATTTCCAAATATACTATATGTTTGAGAACATTAAATGTTTACGTATTGAATTCTTCTGAGAATGGTGTCATCTTCGTATTCAAGAAAATTTAAGAAAATGTGCGTGCCTCACAAAAGAAGTTGTTCAGTTATTCCTACCGAAATTTTTGCGGCAGATCCGGAAGGACGAGAACAAAAACGTTGAAACGTTCTGACATTTCTGGGAATCTGATTGGCCTCATTTTTAAACTATTTGAATAATCCTAGGTGCAGAGGATCATGGGAAAATTCAACATGGCGTCCACGAGGTGTCCTCATAAAGTCAAGATTTCGGTCTTTCTTGTCCATTTTTCTCATCGTACCTGAATTTATATTGTCAAAACTGATTATTCCGTCATATTAATTAGGTTTTGAGAGAAAATATAAAAAAATAATCAGAAAATCAGTCCTAAATATAGGTGAAAAGTTGCTTCCGATAAGATGACGTTACTGTGATGTGATCATGATGGCCATATTGATGTTTTTACATTTTCCTGTAGCTCTTGACCCAAATATGTAGGATATAAAGTTTCTGTCCTCTATCCCAGACCCGAAATAGCACAGGCCTCTTAAGGATGTCCGCTGGTGGTAAATCAAAGTAATTAACTTTTTGAATAATGTGTGTTGTTGCATTCATAATTGTGTAATATGACGAAAAACAAAGAAAAAAATATAGGTTAGTGTGCATTTTTTAGCTGTAGGCAACGTTAAGTGGACTGACCCATGCTCAATTTGATAACCCAGAAAACATAGGAAATAGCCCTAGTTTTGAAGCATATTCACGAAAAATTCATATAAATAGTATTTAACTTTTTCTTATATTCTAACTGTTTACAGCTAATCACAATGTCTATCAAAATTTATCAAATTGGATGGATGTTGCTGTGCAAAATTCTCGGCTAGAAGGCTTTTTAAAGGAAATCCCCATCTCTTAACCCAGGAAAGAGAAAAAACAGGCAAAATGGCTGCCAAAGCCAAAAACCACCAGCGGACATCCTTAAAAAAGAACCTCCTAAAGATTTGCTGAAGTATATCAATCCAAACTGTTTGTAGTTTAAAGGAAACCATTTAGGTTATAGGTAAAATGTCATTGTGGGGACTCATTCCCATTACGATGGAGGATGTCTATGTCAGATTTATTATTCCATAGACCAGAGATTGTTTATCCTGTAAACGATCCGAATCACATCTATCAAAACTGGTGCAAAGTGCAAACCATTTCCGTTCAACGGCTGCAATGTGTTTCCATAAATTTGATATCTAGGTCATGCTATTATATTCCTCTAAGAATTATGTGTGACAGAACTGTCGCTTCAGTGACACTCACCCGACTCTACAAGCATGCACTGCAGTTGCATGGTAGTGATAGATCATCGCTTTTTCATATTCGACGTAAATATGGAGTTTTATGCGCTTGCTGAATATTATTCTCGTGTAATGGATATGCTGGTGAAGGATTAATATTGTTTTCATATTTGTAAGGATTGTCAAATATATTTTGAGCCACACTACTTTACGTTGAGTATTTTCACCTGGTCGCTTTGTAACTTTATATCCTATATTGTAGCTTTGTGCGGAATATTAATTAAGTTACATGTAACTTACGACTGCGTTCATCATTATGAAGTATAGACAGTATAGTGTTATATCAAATATGTAAATTATCGTTATTGTACCGGATTGATAGATTTTCCTTGGATATATCTTCTCCTCTGTCGAGGTCTCTTCACATGTGAGATCAAATTGTGAAGCATAGTGGATATAACATGCCAGCATATTGCCGGCATTTTATCAGCAGTCGGTGAAACATTCTTCTTCAGAATAACTACAACTTTTCTGTGTGAATTTATTGATATTCTTGAGCAAACAGGCAACCGAAATATTGCTAAACTGCCGTCAGATTATCTGTAATTTTGTTGGAATCCACAATGGTTCTTTTGCAAATAGTACTTTTCTCGTTAGCCGCCGAGACGGCTGGCGGAATTACCAGACTCAATGTTGATTGGTCAAATTGTAACGCCTAAACCTGGATCGAGCATGGAGTACATGCAGGGCAACAGTGGATATGTATTACTGGTCATCTATTTGTGGCATATACGACATACAGTATGTATACACATAGCCTCGATATGAATTATATGAAGTGAATCAGCTATATAAATAGGACATTAATGCGAATTACTGCGGTTATCCTGTTTGTATATTTAGCGTTTCCGGAAGTACACAAAAGGTGATCTTATGCTAGGGCTACATTCTACTGCTGCTTCAACTATTTTCATCCTTTCCGGGTCGTTCCACATACTATACTGTTTACAAACAACCGGAAACATGACTGCTTTGGTGATGCCATAGGACGTCGTATCAATAAATATAGATTTGTCGGTCAGATTTTCCGATTGTTCGTGCTACTTTTCCCTGAAACAAAAACTATGGACTATGGCGCCCTCTTCCAAATGCCTTATATGGTCTAAATACGTTCCAAGAGCTTAGTTCTATTCCATTTTCACCTTTTCCAAATACGGCGGAAACGAAAGGCAATGATCGTAGTTGTTTTCGGACCACTGTTAATAAGAAGACGCTGCTAAAAACTATCAACCTTCAAGATTTGAAGAAAGATCACGGAGAGTCCAAGTGAAATTTCATATTTGAATCTGGGAAGGACATACATATAGTGTTCAGTCGACTGATCAACAATAGTTAGAGATTTACTCAGATGACCACACAAACACAGCAATCTGTATGTCGATAAAGGAGTCGCTTCAATAACTACTAGGGGACAGTTAATTATCATATTACACACTCGTACTCAGAAGTCGCAATATAAAGCCTAGCATACTGAAGCCCATATTTAGTCCATTCAGTCAATCGGTTAAACGTGCTGATTTCCCGCTGTACACCGAGATGCTTCAGACATATATAGTGAGCGAAGAAATGTATGCCAGATGACTATGAACCTTAGCCAAAAGAAATACAGCCAATATCATTACAATGCTGGTAGAAAGTACTTCATATAATGGCAAACGTACATGGATATACTTAGTTCAAGGCGACTTCTGCCTGTCATTCAATATTCAGCCGTCGTCCATTAAAGAATTTCCGCGTCCATAATCCAAAGACCTAATTCATATATTAGCATTAGCAGCAAATTAAGAGAATAAATAACAGTATACATAACTAGTCTATTTTCCTGAAAGAGAGAAACGGGACACGAGAACACAGAAGTTTGAACGCAAACTAGTTATCTCTAAGATGATCAGGTAACGTCACAGCGAACCTGTCGAAGCTGAAGCGCTAACGAGTTTGCCGATAGTCACCTTTAAACATATCGACTTATAACAGTTTCTTCTTTCAAGAAGAATACGGCATAAATGACAATGTTTACCAGCATCGAAAGTACGTAATATGAGATTAGATATGTTAGAGAAAATTGAAAACTCGACTTGAATGGGATTTTTGTCTAGCAAGCGTCTTCCGTAAAGGAATTTCTTCGTCAATAATCGATATACCAATTTCGTATAACAGCACCAATTCCAAATGTGTATAAAATAAAAATAATACAAACAGCAGATGGTTTTCTACAAGAGAGAATCGCTCAACATTTTGCAATGATGCCAACAAGACATGACGATTTTCTTTACAAAAGTACTTACGTAAATGGCATTCATCGATTGATCAGTGGATATCACAAAGTATTGTTCTGAATCTTAAAAAGAAAACGTCTAATTTCCCTTCTTTCCAGTCCCAGAAGCATGTGATGGATGTATGTTTGCATTCGCCAAGGCATTACTGTGGGGATTATTTTACCTCGTTCTGCGTTATGTCAAAATTTCGTTCCCACACAATAACGTTTCCCAATTTAGTAGTTTCTAAAATTTCTAGCCACGTATTTTATTTGATACCTTTCAGATTTTTATGAGCTATGCCTGCACTTAACACACATTTCTTATATATGCGGCTACAACATCTTCATTATACTTTCTGGTGGATTTGGCGTCCACGAAGCATGTGATCGGTTGCTGAATCATACTCTGTGAATATATATTTTATGAAGTCTAAATATAATCGACGGCTTGATCGAAAAATATTCGATGATCTGCAGCTACTACTGCAGCTAGTATTGAAACTGGGGTACGACTCCAATACCCCGCAATTAAAGTCAAGATATTCTGAAGCGATGAAATCAGTGATGAAAATAGAGCATTTTATTGGCTCTATGGACTCATTTTGGTGCACACATTTCCATATGTAGCTATTATTAACTTCTAACCAAGACTGCAATTGGCACACAGTGCCGTTATAAGAAAATAATTACATGTAATCCATGATATACTAAAGAGTCTATACCTTTGAATGGACTCTTTCTACCAGTATGGATCGTATCATTTAGTGCCTGCTTGCCCCGCATGTCCTCACATGTCTGATTGTTATGTCTCATCTCCCACACCATCTCAATCTTAGTGATGGAACGGCAAACACAAATGACTGATTGCTCATATCATTGCGGAGTGCAAACCGACGTCCACGTAAATATTTCAGGACTATCACATCAAGGGAAAGCAGTAGGCTGACATGTTATATGTTGCTTGTGGATCAAATATGCTAAGTGTGACCTGATTCAGACACTGCAGATAACTTCCTCAACCTAGCGTCGACACTTTGCTAATTACTAACCAAAATGCTTATTGGCGTTATACCACTGGGTTAATGCAGCCTTATTATTCACGGATAAGCAACTATCCAAAAAGATACACACAGTGTATTTATCAAGTGTTGGTTTCATAGAAAACTGAAGATGAATAACGTCTACACACTCAACAAGAAGAGCAAAGCACCCCACTGACTGCAACATATACCCACCGAGACAATGCTTTGTGAAAAGGAATTTAGTGCGAAAATTAGTTCCGCGTAAATCATAATGCTTTTCACCGATTCTGACTTTCTGAACTCGGTGATGATTCTCTCATTTGCATGTCTCTTGTGGATGCTTAGAATCTCGGTGTTCAACTACATCTCGTCGATATCTTTAGCCCGTTAACATGGCTAATCCTTATAAATTTGACCAACAGCACGGCTCATCTACGACGTTTGCACCAGAATAAATCAAACTGTAGCAGAGTGTATTGACCCATTGAATTTAATCCAAACAACGTTCATACACTCATTATGTTGGCCCTCTCAAGCTCTCTGGTTTCGTTTAATCGAGCGGATGCGCGAATGTGTATGTATGTACATGTGGACAACTTCAACTTGATAATATGATGTCCAGCTCTGTAATATCACTTGTCTTTATTGCACCATGTAAACGTCATGTCTGTGTCTTGCTCGCTGTCTTCAGTGTTTAATAGGGTGGGTGGAGGGTGTTTGGTTCCATGCTGCTTCAAAGATTTATTCTTTGAAGTAGCAGGAAGGCAGGCTGGTGGTGCTGAGTTGGTTCGTGACGATATAGCTGAAATATTGTTGAAAGCGACGTTAAATTCTATTCACTCACTCACTCACTTCCCGATGACCTAATGTATTTGTATTGTGTGGTATGCTACCGAAGGTTTTTATTGTATTGTGATTTGATACGATTTTCAAACAAATACGACCAAACAATATTAGACATGAACACATTAATATGCGATAGACTGATACAAGAGTGAAGAGATTATTGCGTGCTTTCTATGATTTTGTTCAAAGTAAATGAAAAATATTTAGTGGCAGCCTAATTTGCTTTACCGCGTAATGTTTGCTTTCCAATCTTTACTATCTCGACGCTAGAAGAACTTGTACAGCGGCCCTTACACTCAAATCTCAAAACGCTCTAGGGCCTATCGATCCGTGTACAAACTAGTTATCATCACACTGATATACGATATGATGGTTCCAAACTGACCGTGAATTAGAAGCATTGTCCTCGAGGGAAATCTTCACGCACGTCTCTACTTGTAACCTGCTTCTTGCTTCAACGGCTTGACAAGCGGACCCCTTTTTGATGCTGATTGGATTCGATAACTTTTTATGCAATTCGTTACAACTGTCATGCTTATACGCTGGACATCCGGTTAAACAAATTTCGATATATTCATATACAAGCTGGGCGACATTGAGTTCATAATTTCACTTTTTTTTGCGATTGTTCGTGTATAACAAAACAAACTTGAAGAAAGCAAAGGAAAACTCTAGTACTGTTTTGCTGAATTTAAATGACTGTGTCAACGATATTTGAATAATATCGTTTTATTATTGGCTTATTATGGAATTTCACGTATATTCTATGATTTACGTTATTATTCACATCGCAGAGACGGTTTGCCCTTTGTACCTGACGTCCCGTTGCCACTAATATTAGAATTGTTAGTTTTACCACGCCATAAACACATATATAATCCAGACTGAAATCAACGAAACGATAATTCGATATCACGTCGATGAAGAAAACCATTGACATGTCAACGTCTTAGTTGAGCGAGAAAGAACATTGTTGTGGATTCATCCCCAAACCTTGCTATCCCTTATCAACGATAAGTTTAGTTATTCATTTCCAACAGGGCATGTTTTTTAGGTGCATTTGCGCCAGAATCGATTTTGTCAATTTCCGTATAATGTACCCAGAAATAGCATTACTCTCTATCTGTCAAAATATGCATACACATCGGAAGAAGTTGAAGAGAATGTGACAAGACGAGTAAAAACAGAAAAGAAAATTGGCGCTCACTATGAGTTGCCCAAAATACGCCGATAACACTTCCAAATGCATGAAATAAATCTATAATAAAAAAAACGCAAGATAATTTCCTCCAAGACAGAAGCGCTCAACATTGTTCAATGACATTAGCAGGACATCATGCTGTTCTTTACATTAATTGATTATCACTGACCAATATCCCTTATCCAAATTGATTTCCCATTCGTTTTGTGGAGAATATATCTCATTCAAGCTTTGATTGCGTTTGCTCACATGATATTCAAAAGGTCCCAGAAACAAAAAAAATATTTTAAAATACCTTTAAAGGCGATCATTTTGTAGAAAAAGACAACTTTCCCTGCACACCTTCATGAACGCCATTTTAAGATTGCACATTTACCTCTGCTGTGAGGTTATGCAAATGAACTCAAAGGGACACAAACCGATGGGCTTTGAATAACAGATTCTCAGCATTCAGTTTCTTTTCGTTTCTGAGAAGGTATGGACAATTTTATAAGGGGATGACCACAGCGCCCTCTTCCACATGCGTTATATGATCTAAATACGTTCTAAGAATTTAGTTATATTCCATTTTCACGTTTTCCAATTACGGCGGAAACGAAAGGCAATGATTGTAGTTTTCGGACCACTGTTAAAAAGGAGACGCTGCTAAAATCTTTCAACTTTCGTAAATTGAAGGAAGATCACGGCAAGTCCAAGTGGAATTTCATATTTGAATCTGGGAAGGACATAGATATACTTTTCAGTCGACTGATCAACAATAGTTAGAGGTTTACTCAGATGACCACACGAACACAGCAACGTGTATGATGATAAGGGAGTCGTTTGTCATTAAATTATGTTAAATGCTCCTTAATTGCTGAGTCTTACTAATATATTCTCCAATAACTACTAGGAAGATAATTAATTATCATATTACACACCCGTACTCAGAAGTCGGAATATAAGCCTAGCATACTGAAGCCCATAATAGTCCATTCAGACAATCGGTTAAACGTGCTGATTTCCTGCTGTACATTGACATGTTTCAGACATATGTAATGAGCGAAGAAATTTATGCCAGATGACTATGAGCCTATTGCCAAAAGAAATACAGCCAAATATCATGATTATGCTGGTAGGAGCACTTCATACAATGGCAAACGTACATGTATAAACTAAGTTCAAGGCAAGTTCTGCCTATGAGCTCATAAATTTCACTGTCCTTTTGAATACAAGCGTCTATTCGTCATTCGATATTCAGCCGTCGTCCATTGAAGAATTTCCGCGTCCATAATCCAAAGACGTAATTCATATATTAGCATTAGCAGCAAATTAAGAGAATGAATAACAGTATACATTAACTAGTCTATTTTCCTGCAAGAGAGAAACGGAGCACAAGAACACAGAAGTTTGAACAAAAACTAGCTATCTCCAAAATGATCAGGAAACGTCACATCGAACCTGTCAAAGCTGAAGCGGTAACGATTTTGCCGATATTCACATTTACACCAATCGACTTACACCAGTTTCTTCCTCCAAGGAGAATACGACATAAATGATATTGTTAACCAGCATCGAAAGTACGTAATATGAGATTAGATATGTTAGAGAAAATCAGTCAACATTCATCCGACCTCTGTAAAGGAATTTCCTCGTCAATAATCGAAATACCTATTTCCTATGGCAGCACCAATTCCAAATGTGCATGAAATAAAAAAAATACAAACAGTGTATTGTTTTCTACAAGAGAGAATCGCTCAACAATTTTCAATGATGCCAACAAGACATGACGATGTTTTTTTTACAAAAGTACTTACGTAAATGGCAATCATCGATTGATCAGTGGATATCACAAAGCATTATTCTGAATCTTTAAAACGAAATGTCTAATTTCCCTCCTTTCCAATCCAGAGCATGTGATGGATGTATGTTTGCATTCGCCAAGCATTACTGTGGGGATAATTTTATATTTTATCTCGTTCTACTTTCAATCCACAATTTCTTTCACACACAGTTTCTAAAATTCTGATACAAATCTGAAAGGTATCAAATGAACTTACGTGACTGTGCTATGCCCTCACTTAACAATCAATCAATCAATTTTGAATTTGGATGGCGCATGCAACTCGGTAGGATTATGCGCGCCAGGATCATTGCATTGAGTTGTAAAATGATTTAAAAAGAAAACTGATTTTAAAAACACAATAAAAAGTGGTAAAAACGGTGTGTTAAAAAAGCAACGGGAGAAATATAGTAGGAAAAAATAGGTAGATGTCTAAATTCCTCAGTGTCATTAAAGACAAAAGAAAAGAAATATATATATAGTAGATATTGACCAGATATTCACAACGTTTCAACACATGGCTTATATATGCGGCTACGCCAAGTTTCCTTATACTTTCTGACGATTTATATCGCATCCGTGAAGCATGTGTTCGGTTGCTGAATCCCATTCTATATATATATTTTACGAAGTCTCAATATAATCGACAGCTTCATCGAAAAATATTCGATTCTCTGCAGCTAGATGTGCTAGTAACGGGGGCACGACTCAAGTGCCTCACAATTAAATTCAAGATATTTTGAAGCGATTAAATCATTGATGAAAACCAGGTATTTTATTGTCTCTTCGGACTCATTTCCGTATGTAGCTATTATTAACGCCTACCCAAGAATGCAATTGGCACGGAATGCCGCCATAAGAAAGCAATTACATAAAATCCATGATATATTAAAGAGTCTATATCTTTGAATGGACTCTTTCCACCAGTATGAATCGTATCATTTAGTGCCTGCTTCACCCGCATGTCCTCGCATATCTGATTGTTATGTCTCATCTCCCACACCATCCCAATCTTAGTGATCGAACGGCCACACAAATGACTGATTGTTCATATCATTGCGGAGTGCAAACCGACGTCCACGTAAATACTTCACGACTATCACATCAAGGGAAAGCAGTAGGCTGACCTGTTTTATGTGGCTTATGGATTAAATTTGCTAAGTGTGAGTCTGGTGATCAGATTTAGACACTACAGATAACTTACTCAACGTAGCGTCGACCTTTTGCTATCTACTACACACAAGAAAAGTTATTGACGTAATATCGTTGGATTAATACAGCTGCATTAGTATACGCGGATAAGCAACAATCCAAAAAGATACACACAGTGTTCATCAAGTGTTGCTTTTATAGGAAACTGAAGATGAATAAGGTCTACAAGAACGAGAACAGATATTATTGTGAAAAGATATTTAGTGCGAAAATTAGTTCCTCGCAAATCATAATGCTTTTCAACGAGTATGACTTTCTGAACTCGTTGATGATTCTCTGACTTGCATATCTCTTGTGGATGCTCGGAATCTCGGTGTTCAACTATATCTCGTCGATATCCTTAGCCTGTTAACATGGCTAATCCTCATAAATCTGACCAACAACACCGCTAATCTACGACGTTTGCAACAGAATAAATCAAACTGTAGCAGAGTGTATTGACCCATTGAATTTAATCCAAACAAACCTTCGTACTCTCATTATGTTGGCACTCTCCAGCTCTCTGGTTTCGTTTAATCGAGCGGATGCGCGAATGTGTATGTATGTAATGTGGACAACTTCAACTTGATAATGTGATATCTAGCACTGTAATATCACTTGTCTTTCTTGCACCATGTAAACATCATGTCTGTGTCTTGTATCTGTGTCGTGTACGCTGTCCTCAGTGTTTTATAGGGTGGATGGAGGGTGTTTGGTTCCATGCTGCTTCAAAGATTTCTTCTTTGAAGTAGCAGGAAGGCAACGTGGCTGGTGGTGCTTAGTTGGTTCGTGACGATATAGCTGAAATATTGTTGAAAGCGACGTTAAATTCTATTCACTCACTTCCCGATGACCTACATATTTGTATTGTGTGGTATGCTACCGAAGGTTTATATTGTAATATGGTTTGATACGATTTTCCAACAAATATGACCAGACAATATTAGACATGAACACATTAATATGCGATAGACTGATGCAAGAGTGAAGAGTTTATTGCCTGCGTTCTATGATTTCGTTCAAAGTAAATGGAAAATAGTTTACTGACTGCGTAATTTGCTTACCCCGTAATGTTTGGTTTCTACTCTTTACTATATCGACGCTTGAAGAACTAGTACAGCGGCCCTTATTCCCAAATCTCAAAGCGCCCTAGGACCTATCGATCTGTGTACAAAATAGTTATCGTCACACTGATATACGAAAAGATGGTTCCAAATTGACCGTGAATTAGAAGCATTGTCCTCGAGGGAAATCTCCACGCACTCATAACCTTGTAACCTCCTTCTTGCTTCAACGATTTGACAAGCGGACCTCTTTTTGATGCTGATTGGATTCGATAACTTTTTATGCAATTCGTTACAATTGTCACGATTTAGTATATGCTAGACTCCAGGACAAACTAATTTTGATATATTCATATAGAAGCTGGAAGACGTTGAGTTCACAATTTCACATTTGTTTTGCGATTGTTCGTGTATCAAAAAACTTGAGGAAATTCTGGTGGTGTTTTACCGAATTTAAATGACTGTGTCAACGATATTTGAATAGTATCGTTTTATTATTGTCTTATTATGGAATTTCCATAAATATATTCTATGACTGACGTTATCATTCACATCGCTGTAACGCTTTTCCTTCGTACACGATGCTTCGATGCTACTAATATTACAATTGTTATTTCCGCCACGCCATAAACACATATATAATCCAAACTGAAACCAAAGAAACAATAATTCGATATCATGTCGATGAAGAAATCCATTGGCATGTCAACGTCTTAGTTGAGCGATAAAGAACATTGTTGTGGTTTCATCCCAAAACCTTACTATTCCTTATCAACGATAAGTTTAGTTATTCGTTTCCAACATATGACTTTTCAGAAACATTTGAACCAGAATCGATTTTGTCAATTTCCGTATAATGTACATAGAAATAACATTACTTGCTATCTGTCAAAACATGTATACACATCAGAAGAAATTGATGAGAATGTGCCAAGTCGAGTAAAACCGAAAAGGATATTGGTGCTCAATAGGATTTGTCCAAAACACGACCGGCATCATTCTAATAGCAGTCGTCATGTGCATCAATTCCAAATGCATGAAATAAAACTATAATAAAAAAAGGCAAGATAATTTCCTCCAAGACAGAAGCGTTCAACATTGTTTAATGATATTAGCAGGACATAATGATGTTCTTTACTTAAATTTATTATCACTGACCAATATTCCTTATCCAAATTAATTTCCAAATCTTTTTCTAGAGAATATATCTCATTAACGCTTTGATTGCGTTTGTTCATTTGATCATGGTGGATATGGTCTTCAAATGGTCCTAGCCTTGGCTTAGCCGGAATTAAACACGAATAACGATAGCGACAGAGATCCTGCACGCTACGATCGTATTTTCCCGTTATTTTACGATATTTATCATAGAATTTTATCCAATTTGAATGGAAGCGTTTGATGGTATACATGTTTGACAAGTTTCTGCAATTATATTGGTTTGGTATCGTCGTAGTCGCTATTTGATTTAGCAAACGCTGCCAGGTGAGATATGTTTAGGTCGTATGCAGATCCTTCTGGAATATTGGCTAGTTAACTATGTCGTTACTGTAATCATCTCGATTGAGGAAGACTCGTCGTAAGGGAAAGCCCTGATCATTCTTGTAAATGTATGGGTCCAAATATGACGTTGCATATGGGCTATCAGTAGTTTGAGATCCAAGTAAAGAGGGTTATATATCCTTCACATCGTCGATGATATAAGGATTAGAAGATCATCTATATAGCGCTTACTGAATGAGGAACGGCTTTGGTAAGTATATCTTTTGACAATTTCTTGACAACGTTTCATACGCGAACATATATAGGTCTGCAAAAAGAAGTACATAATCTGTATCCATTTGGATACCTATTCGCTGGTTTGCCAAATTACACACATATTGTTCATGAGAAACTCAAGTAATTATATCAATAAAAAAAACACTCCAAGAATTATCTAATTTAGGTGCAGTAGAACGAAAAGAAGCATTATGGCTTCATCTGACTTAAACACACCAGTGCTCAGGGTATTGAACACCGATATTATTTATGTTCAATGAGATCCTGATGAGGAATGAGAGCATAGAGTCAAAACGTCTCAAGTAGATACATAATACAACAATTCCAACAAAATGATTGAACTGTCTGCAGATATCTTTTTATCAAAATTTACAGAAATTTAGTCGTTCAACTTCCGGAATCAGCTATGAATCTAAATTTGTACGGTGTTTTATACATTTTCGGAGCCAGTACAATATTTGTATATTGGTAGAAGTTGTAAGAAGGGAAATACCCTTTTCTTTGAGAAATATTTGTGCTTGTTCAATATATCTTCCAAAGTAAATCCAGTTGATGAGTAGCAGACCCACGTGAAATAGATATGCTCAACTCCTTAACCAGGGCCTGGTAATACATGTAATATTGTATTATTCAGAACATTTTATTATTTAGGTTGTTGCTGGAACAATAAAGAATTCCTTAACCAGGGCCTGGTAATATATATAATATTGTATTATTCAGAACATTTTATTATTTGGATTGTTGCTGGAACAATAAAGAATTCCTTAACCAGGGCCTGGTAATATATATAATATTGTATTATTCAGAACATTTTATTATTTAGGTTGTTGCTGGAACAATAAATAATTGTCTTTGTAGACCTGCAGATGCTTCTTGCACCATAGCGTCTCATTTTATTTTATGCTTAGAGAAGGGAAATTATGTTGATTATCTACAGCCATGCCTTTAGCAAGATTCAAACAGTTAGCGAGCACTGAAGGTTCTACATTGTCCCGTTTCGACCACTCAACAATGTACTGCGCAATAACGCAAATGATTACCTTTCCGTCGGCCACGAAATTGATTTACTTCATCTCTCTATATTGTGGTCCCTTCATCAAGATTTGAGAATTGAGTTCGATGTTCTGTGGATTAAATGGCACGAGGGAGGCTATCTGTACAGACTGCAAGCGATATTCATTTCCAGGAATACCGAACGGGAATATTACATGAATTTGGTGGAGAGAAAGAGCGATTAGTCCACTTCGTCTTACTCTGAATAATGGAGCGTCCAATCAATCCTTTTTCCTGATTTCTTTTAATTCCTCAATGCAAAATAATTTGTCATGAATCATTGTTAAGAATATTAAAATAATACATCCAAAAATATCAGAAAAAAAGTCTGTCCGTACCACGGTGTCATTAGTAGCCGAAAACTTAAAACATGAATGATTCGTGACACGGACTGATTGTATGCTCAGCTACACCACCAGGTGCTGTGAGCTGGGAACTACAGATATTTATCATACAATTTTATCCAATGTGTATGTCTAATTGTGCTTGACCTATTTTTCGGAATCAATTGCCAACAGCAGAACGAAACAGTCGCGTAGGGCAATAGCGATTTAATTGTTCTTAGAAGAACACAGTTCTATTCGCTTCTCTAAGATAACAGACGTGATCAACGATTGAAAAATCACAATTGATGCATGAACGATATTTTAAAGCCTTCTTATTAAATGCTCTTTTCTTTCAGGAGCTGTTGATATTATGCAGTGGGATGTTATTTATTTAAACGGTATTTCCAGTTTGATGGAGAATTCTCTTGATGAACTACAAATTAACCGATGATTTTTTTTTCTGGTTATATTATAGCCTTCCCTGTACATGAACATCCCGAAACCCCCTCCAAATTAACAATTATTCAATCCGTACTTGTTACCTGAACCATGAGGAAGCCGGAAATGAGACATGTTTGATGGATTCACCTGCAGGGATATGATTAATTATATACCCGAGAAAGAACAACGGTTTTGTAAATGTATAATGCTATCGGAGGATGTAGATTGCTGCATAATTTTCTTATATGACAGATCTATGTTTAATATGTCCAAGGATCGATACATTTTAAATATAACCACACAAAAGAAGACCTTTAAAAGAACTTGGGATTTTTATGAATATTTATCGTGTTTATACGAATGCAACAGTTGCATTTCTTTGTTCCATTTAC
>JAVTVY010053946.1:0-30306 GCA_036873755.1 Hanleya hanleyi
AAAGTAGGTATTTGATTCCTAAGTCTTAAACCTGCTTTAATTAATCCCTTTAATCTCCAATTAAATGCACAATCAAACGTAGAAAAACGGAAGTTAAAAGAAAAAGTTAACTCCCCTAGGAGAGTTGTCCGCCCCTAGGAGAGCTCTCCCATTCAATCCAGCGTGGTTACTATAAAGGTCATTGTAAGCCTTATTCCAATCCTCTTTCTCCTGTTTGCTCGAGCAGTGCACATCTAGGGAAGTGTTCAGAGTCAATTTTACAACATTAGTTGTTGTTGTCTCGCTGGTATATCCTTTATCAAGTGTTGACTTTGTTGTTTATTCGGAACTTACTTATTGTATTATTATGTCTGAAGTTCCGACTTGTATTCCTTGTCGTACGTGCGGGAAAAATTTGTCCCCTTTGGACGCTCACACCGCTTGCTTTTCTTGTAAAGATTTGTGTTATCGTGCGTCCACGTGCGCGGAATGTGTATTATGGGATCCGACGGCTTGGAGGAGTTATGCCCAAGCTCGTCGTGCTTTTCTTTTACATGCTTGTGATGACCCGTCTATTTCGGAGATCGACAGACGGGTCTTAGAAATTTCTTTGGTCAATGATATGAAGTGTAATGAAGATCTTGTCCGAGCTGGTCAAGACCCAGTTTCTCCCGCGTCAGTATGTATTCCACCAAGCGGTACTATCCTACACGAAGATAATTCTAGGTTGCTAGACAGTTTGACCCGGTCCGGAGATTCATTGTCTAGGTTCGATCCAAAACCTGTTGCTTTGTTACACTCAACAAAGACCAGGTCGGTCTTGCCTGGCCATTCCATTGTCTCCGTCAGACAAAAGAATTCTTTGCCTCAGGTTATTTCACCTTTACCTATCGGTTCACCACATGTTTCTTCTAGAAGGAAGAAAACAAATAAACGTCGTCGTGTGTCAGTTTCTCCTTTACGGGTTAAGACTAAACATAGTTTTCCTAATTCCGAAAAATCTATGGAAGCTCGTTCGGTTCTACCGTTAAGTGTTCGAGTTGCGAACTTACGAACTCCAGTTCCCGCGATTGTTGATTCTTCACATCGTCGTTCACATACTGCTACACGACACTCACGTACACAATACCGTTCACGTTCTCGTACACGACGTTCGGTTTCACCACCTTATCGTTTGTTTTCACCTGTTCGTGGTTCTATTGCGCCGGTTCGGCGGTCTCGTTCTCCGGTCCGTAGTTCTCGTCCACCGGTTCATTTTGGTACTAATTTACGGCCCTCCCGTTCGCCGGTACGCCGTTCTCGTACTTCGACAGTTCATTCTCCTGATCCTACTCACCGTTTACCTCGGGTTTCGGCTCCTTCTGATCAAGATTACCATGTTCATTATCAACGGGCGCCTTTCCTTGATCATTCGGTGGATCATGATTTATCTTCTTCTCGTTCTCAATCTCCGGTCTCGTCGAGTTCGTCGGATGATTCTTCTTCCTCTCGGGAAAGTTCGGAGGATACGTCGAAGATGGATTTTTTGCTTAGAATGCAGGCGCTTTTAGCGTTGGTTCCGGATATGCCCGCCCCTTCGAAGGTTGTTCCATCTAGTGATAAGTGTCGGACAGCAGCGGATTCTGCATTCACGTCTTCCAAGCCTGTGACTCCTCGTACATGCGCTCCGTCCCCAGCGTGGGCGGATCATTTAGAGAAGTTTGATCGTCAATTACAGGATGACAATAAATTCAAGAAGCCTCGTTTCCGGGCTCGCCATGACCTTCATGATAACGTTTTGCCTGACAAACCACCCAAACGTGATCGAGATTTATCGCAGATTTCTAAGTCATCTAAGTCGACTCCGCTTGAGTTCAATTCCAATTTCGTGGAGAATATCCAAGAGATGTTATTGGTAATCCAACGTGCTTCTTCAGTCGCCGATTGGTTTTTGTTGGCTACTTCGCGGATTGCTTTGGATCCTGAGTTACGCCTGAACGATGGGTCGACTTCTTTGTCTCCGGGTCGCGTTGCCTATTTACGGGGTTTCATTGAAACCCTAGTGCAGGCTAACCGTCAAGTTATTGAGGCCAGTTCTTATTCATACGTTTCGCTTCTCCAAGCGCAACGCAACGCCTTACTTAAGGTTGTCAAGCCGGACGTCTCCTTTATGGTTAAGGATGATTTGCTTCATCAGCCATTAGCATCCAGTTCCATTTTCAACAATGCTATTGAGTCCGTTGTACCCGTCATTCGTGAAGAACGTACTGCGCGCTTGATTGCGGCTGTTGCTCGGGGTGGTTCTTCGGATCGTCGCCAGAAGCGTGGTCGTAGGTCCTCTACCACTCAACAAGATGGGGGCGCTCGGGGGAATTTTCGGGGTATCGACAAACCTCCACGAGGCCGGGGTCGCCGTTCCTTTCGTGGAAAATCAACCAAGAGGAGTGGTCATTCCAGCAAATGACTATCAAGTTTCCGTGTCCGATCAAGCCGAAGTTTTTCATCCTCCTGCTTTCCGTTCATTCAGTCATCATGTTGTGGGCGGCCGCCTTCAATACTTCGTAGACAACTGGCGTCTCATCACGGACGACACCTGGATTTTAAGAGTTTTGGAGGACGGTTTCCTGTTCACTTTTCGTTCCCTTCCCAAACTCATCGTTTGGCCACGCCCATCCCACCTGCCAGTTTCCGCGGGTCACGTGCAGACTCTTCTGTCTTCGGTCAACACGCTCATCGACAAGGGAGCTGTCAGGGAGTTACCTCGGACAGAGGACAGTTTGGGGTTTTACAGCCACATATTTCTGGTTCCCAAGAAAGACTCGCTCCAGATGCGGATGGTGATCGACCTAAAAGTGTTAAACAAGTTTCATCTCACCACCCCCCCTCATTTCAAGATGCCGACTGTTTCATCGATTCGGGCCCGCATACATCTTCGGGATTGGCTGGCCTCAGTCGATCTGCAGGACGCGTATCTTCATATTCCAATTCATCCACGTCATCGCCGTTATCTCCGCTTCGTTGTCAACGAACGTCGCTTCGAATGGCAGGTCCTCCCATTCGGGGTCAACATAGCCCCCTGGTTGTTTACCCGCATTACCTCTCCTGTCATGGCATTTCTACACCTGCGAGGTATTCAGATAGAGGTGTATATAGACGACATCCTCCTATGGGCGGCGGACGAGTCCCGTCTCAACGTGCAAGTCCAGTTCACGCTTCTGGTGTTACGTCATCTAGGATTCATCCCTCATCCTCTCAAGTCAGAGTTAGTCCCGGCTCAAGTTCGCCGATACATCGGCACAGTGTTCGATACTTATCATCAACGGGTATACCCTCCGGAGGATCGTTGGGACAAAATTCAGCTGTTGATCCGAAAGTTTTTGTCATCAACGTCACGGACACGTCAACAGTGGCAAAGTTTGGTAGGTTTGCTCGCTTCCACACAGGACCTAACTCTTTACGGCCGACTACAGGTGCGTCCTCTACAGTATCATCTGTATCCTTACCTACAGACACCTTCCATCAATCCAGCGGTGCCGGTATTGACGTCTCTTCATCCATATCTGATTTGGTGGCAATCCGGCTCAACGTCATGCAGGGCGTTCCATTCCGTTTTCCGGCTCCGAGTCATCATCTGTACACCGATGCGTCCGAGACCGGTTGGGGTGCCCATCTGGACGAATTCGTGGTATCCGGCAGATGGTCAACGTTGGATGCCAGTCTTCACATCAACCTTCTGGAGATGAAGGCAGTCATCCTGGCGGTGCAACATTGGAGTCATCGTCCCACGTACTCGTCTCTCCTCATAGCGACGGACAATTCCACAGTCATTGCGCACATCAACAAGTTGTGAACCACCCGCTCGCTACCAATGTTTCGTCTAGTTTGGGATCTGTACGAGTGGACTCGTATTCATCATATTCATCTTCACGCCCGCCATGTTCCGGGGCGGCTCAATGTCTTAGCGGACAGGTTATCACGTCCGGACACCGTTCTTCAGACCGAGTGGCAACTTCATCCGGAGGTGTTCCAGCAGATCTCCACCATCTGGGAGTCCCCTCTGATCGATCTGTTTGCGACGAGGAACAACGCCCAATTGACCCTGTTTGTCAGTCCGATTCTGGATCCTCAAGCCTTCGACATCGACGCCCTGTCAATCAATTGGGACAACTTCCTAGCTTATGCCTACCCACCGATGGCCCTAATTCTGGAAGTGCTTCAGAAGATTTCTCGTCACGCCTGCATCATCCTACTCGTAGTGCCGTGGTGGCCTCGTCGACAGTGGTTTCCGGTTTTGGTCCCGCTTCTCACGGCCCCGCCACGTCGTCTGCCAGTTTGGCCCAGCCTGTTACGTCAACCGCACGGGATTTCTCATCACAACCCACGGTGGCTCAACCTACACGTTTGCAGACTATCCAGAATGCACTCGCAGTCCAAGGATTTTCAGCAGAGGTTGCACGAACGATGGTTTCAGCCAATCGATCTTCCACATCGCAGCTCTATCAGGCGAAATGGGCCTATTTCGTCTCCTGGTGCCGAGGATATGATGCCGATCCCGACTCTGCCTCTGTTTCCCTAGTAGCTGACTTCCTCCTTCATCTTCATCGTGATAAGAAGTTTCAAATCAGCACCATTGAAGGGTATCGATCTGCTCTGGCTAGGGTGTTACGTCTTACCTCGGGTATAGACATTAGCAGCCCTCCAATTAAGGATGGTTTGTGGTAACCTGTAAACAGGTTACCACAAAACAAGAAGTGGTAACCCGGTTCAGAAAAACAGGTTACCGTGCGTGCTTTTGGGTTGTTGTCAAAGAGATAAATGATATTCGCTTGGCCGTGTTAACTCAGATGTAATATTCTTGTACGACACTCCAATCATATTAAATCATTCAATTTTGTACAGTCTGAAGTCGAGATATTGCTTTTAGTACATGTAAAACTGATTGCTTGTATGTACAGGTGCAGGTATTATTTGCTAGTCTACATGTACTTCATAGATATTGCAAATAGTACGAAATGAATTTTGTGCTCTTACATGTAATTAATTATTAAATATCATCTAAAATGTTAGTTTATGTTTTTCAGTAGAAGCATCTGAATGGATACTGACTGTCATGAAATATTTAAAATTTGGCAATTTTTACAAAATTAATGTGATTGTGAGGATGTCATTGTGAGTGTCGCTGTTGTACGGTTTTCTCAATTTTTGGCTGACTTGAACACATAATTGACAGCAATGATAATACATTATTAAATGAAGCAATTTTGATAAAATTCAGTGAATAGTCAGTTGTAATTGATATTTTGAACTGTTTTGGTTTCAGCTTTGTTGAAACAGTAAAACTGAAGTTACCTGTGTACTGATGAAATAAAATTATATATTAAACTACATACAACTTGAGTACTGTCCTTCATTTCATTAAATATGCTGTATTGATATGATTTCAATATTGTGTTCGTGCATTTTTTTTCAAACAGTTGTCTCGCCGTCGGGGTTTGAGTGGTGGTTGTTGTTGTTGTTGTTTTGTTACTTTCACTTTGACGGTCATCTTTGCCGGTGAGATTGGTTTTAGCCCAGGCTTGAAGAGATCCAGGTTTTACGTGTCTGGAAACATTGCTTTTATGTACATAATCAACGCCATCGGCGTATGATATAATTCGAGCCAGCGAATTTCCGTGAAGTGTTGCTTGTGAACGAATGTCCGCAAAATGCCGACTGCAAATTTTGCAACTCCACTTACTTAGTGATATTGTCTTCACTGTGAACTTTGTAAAGGAAGAAGAGATGAAACTGTCATTTCAGAAATGTTCTCAGTTTCTCTGGATTTCGTTGACATTTCTAACAAAGTATTGAACAAACACAGCAGATGCCAACTGTCAAACGTACGATGCACGTTGATGCGCGCACACTGCACACCAGACCGATTTGTTTCAGTAAACCCCGACTGACCTACTTATCGTAGGGAACCAGGCTTTGCTGCGGCAGTATCAAACGAAACGGGGTTTCCGACCTGGGGAATTTCCATGCCTTCGGGGCGACAGTAACTTGTAAAACTGCGTGTACGATGAATAGCCTGTTTATTTGATTCGATCTTTCAACAAAAACAAACCGGTCAGTCAAGGATACAGAAATCAGATTGAAGTGTTACAGTTATGAAGAAATAACAAGCAAACAATAAAGGCCAATTTGGCCTGTGTGACAACAGACAGTATTTTTATTTTATCCACAGACGATCACAGCTTAACATCGCGAACGGACAAACGGTCGCCGGAAAATCAAACTCGGTAACCTCCTGGTAACCTGAACGAGCGTTCGCCACTTACTTGGAGGGCTGCATTAGTCTAAACGATAATATCTCTGCGCTCATTCGCGCCTTCGCGTTACAGTCTCGCCGTACGCGCCAACTGTTACCGAAATGGGATATCGGTGTGGTTCTGTGTGCTCTGATTCGTCCGCCCTTTGAACCTTTAGAATCCGCTTCTATAAAAGCTGTGTCTTATAAGACTGCCTTTTGGCGGCGTTTGCTTTAGCGTCTAGAGTGTCTGAACTTCATGCTCTTGAAAGATCTTCTATGACCTGGACGGCGGATTGGTCTCGCATTTCTTTTCGGCCCATTCCGGAGTTTATCGCCAAAAATGAGTCTGTTCGTTCAGGTCCGTGCGCTCAACGTTCGTACCCCATTCCTGCGTTGTCAGACTTCGTGCATGGGCTCGAGGACGACCTCCTGTTATGCCCAGTTCGTGCGATTCGCCACTATCTTACTCGTACCGACTCCGCTCGCGGCTCTCGGCGCCTGTTATTTCTGTCTCTTCGCCCGTCGGCTTTGCGTGACATTACCAAAAATACCATCGCCGCGTGGTTGAAGAAAACCATTAAATGGTCTTATCAATTGGCCATAGACGCTCCCCCTCTGTTGTCGGCTGCCTCTTCTCATGAGATTCGCGCCATTGCCACGTCATGGCCGTTATGGAAGAACCTGTCCCTCCTTGACATTGTCCAGTCTTGTGCCTGGACGGCGAACTCCACGTTCACCAACTTCTATCTGAGAGATATGTCAGTCCAGTCAGATAGGATGACCACGCTTGGGCCGCGTATAGATGCCCAGCACGTGGTCAACTAAATTTTTTTAAAAAAAGGGGGGGGCGGCATTTTGTATCATCGCAGCAAATCTGCAAATTGCTGTATCATCTCATTCATACTATTGGTCCACATTTGATTGATCACATATTGAAGGAAGAAATAAGTCAGATGGACGACCTTGGATCCTCTAAGAGATGTCGGACACTAAATCATCACTCTAAGATGCCTGACTCCATGGTGAGTGTGATCTTTACCTTAATTGCGGTTTTGATTGTGTCTTTCAGGTTGAATCTGACTTCCTTCTCATGATCTCAGCTGCGTCATCTACGCTCAACACCCAAGAAGCAAGTTGGACGTAAGACGATTGTGGACTGAGAATGGTGTGGCTTGGCGACCTCTAGGCACGGACTGGTTCTGCTTCACCCGGACTAAGGAACAGCCAAGAATCTGCATGCAGATAAAGCCTTACCAAGTAGACCTATCGTCCTTCGGATAGGGGTCCTTTCTTGGTAAAGATGGCTTCCCGAGTAGACCTATCAACCTTCGGGTAGGGGTCCTTTCTCGGTAGAAATTACTTCCACACCACGAGCACAGCTACATGGATGTAGACAATCAAGATAAGTACATCAGTATCATATCCACATTTTAACCTTTTCGTCTTTGACCAGGGTTTCAATTGTTGATTGTTGATTGTTTCATGTTATGCCCATGTTTCTGTGTCATTCCAGCGGTTACTTAGCCTACTTTTGGAACTACTTCAAGACCGAGGTTCCCACCTCCATATGTTGGTACTGAGGCATTAATTAAAGCAGGTTTAAGACTTAGGAATCAAATATTAAACATTTATAAACAATGTTTCTATTTGTTACTAAGTCAAACCTGCTTTAATTTAATTGCCCTCCCTTCCTTCCCCTCGTACCGCGGCCTTGTTTACTACTGGTCTCGGTTTGAGAAAGAGGATTGGAATAAGGCTTACAATGACCTTTACAGTAACCACGCTGGATTGAATGGGAGAGCTCTCCTAGGGGCGGACAACTCTCCTAGGGGAGTTAACTTTTTCTTTTAACTTCCGTTTTTCTACGTTTGATTGTGCATTTAATTGGAGATTAAAGGCATTAATTAAAGCAGGTTTGACTTAGTAACAAATAGAAACATTGTTTATAAATGTTTAATGTTTTGTTGTGAAAAAAAAATCATTCTCGTGATATGACGAAAATATAGGATTTTTTCGCAAACTTGTGTGTTTATTGTTTTAGAATCACACTATTAAAATTTATTCACACCCAATTTCATGGACAAAATTCAATCATTTATACACATTAAAATAATGACGAAATGGGTGATTTCACGTCATGTAAGTAACATTTGTGACAGTTACTTCAAAGTTTGCTCACTCAGACATATATATGAAGATGTATACCATACAACTATAACCTCATAAGTATATCAGATTAGCATCCTACCTTCTATATGGGATATGTTACAATCCGGTCATTCACTTTATTAGTTCACAGAGCTTGATTTGTACTTTGTCACGTAAGTAACTTTCTGATTTACTTACGTGACTACAAATCAAACTCTGTGAAATATTGAATTTATTAAATGAAAGCAGTTGTAAAATGTCCCAATTAGAAGGTAGGATACCAGATGAATAAGTTTCGGAGATTTTAACTGTATAGCGTCTTTCTTTCTTCTGAATGAGTGAGTCAACTTCGAGCTGTAACAAAAGTGACGTGAAATCGCCCAGATACAAATGAAATAATGAACTATCTGCATGATTTCTGACAATTTTGTTAACTTTATGTTGTAATAAATTTGATCATCCTGATTGTATGCAGGGTTCCAATCTCAGTAAACTCAGATATAATATCACGGAATATTATATCTGACTTCAGCGCTATATAAATCCTGTGCGAATTTCAAATACATTTGTTTATAGCCAATCTAGCTTGGTAGCTTGGTGAAACAATTTCAAAATGACACACAGAGTAATTACATATGGTAGCACGTGGACCACCAGGGTATTAAAACATTATCGGAAGACAGTCTTGAAAATGACAATTCAGAATTCAAGGCCTTGAAGAGCCTTGATAAATAGATTGTGCTAAAGATCCTGAAATTGGGAATAGCTGTCCATTGTTGTCAATTCAGTTGTCAAGTTGTACTTGTAGACCAAAGTTGCACTGTCCTTTGCCATCAGAGAGCAAAGGTAAGCTTATCGTGGTAATATATTCATCCAAAAAGGAGGCTATTGAACCCTATCTGGCCTGGGCGATTTGGGGTGTATCGCAGCCTGGGTGGAGGTGCCCCCTATATATTTTCTCTACCACTAAGGCTAGAGCGCTGAAACTTACCACACAGTACCTTGGGTTCAAGCTCTACCGGAAAATGCAAAAAAATCCAAGATGGCCACCATGATGACATCACAGTGACGTAATCTTCTCGGAAGCCATTTTTCGGCCTTTTTGGGGTCGATTTTTCGAAATTTTCTTTTTTCAGATTTTTCTCTCGAAAAAATCTAATAAAATAGAAAATAATTAGTTTTGCATAAATAAAAGACTTTTTTGACTTGTAGGCAAGGAAAATGTGAAGAAATGGAGCGAAAAGAGTGAAAAACACGACTTTCGCGGATACCACATGGCCGCCATTTTGAATTTACCCATGATCCTCTGCCCGGGGGTTATTGAAAATAGGCTCAAAATGACCCCAATAAGATAAGCTTAAAAGTCACCAAGTTTCAGCCTCCTCGGTTTTGTCGTTTCAGAGCAGCAGAGAAAAGTTCACTAGGGAAATTTCCCCCCCCCAGGCCAGGTAGGGTTAAAAGACAATGTGTGAACAGTTTACTTGTTGACAGGACATTCATACTCCTGTTCAAGAGAAAAACCTCGGGAAATTTATCTGTCGACCTTTAATGACATAATAATAATATGCTTTGAATTATTATTATTATTACTATTACATGTACCTTGAAAAGGACTTGAAAATTGGAAGCTTCAAAGTGTACGAACCTTGTTTATGATAGGAAATTTCTCTTCTTTAGATTAATTTATTACCGGATTTATCATACACCACCACGAAAAAGATCTTTTTCTAGGGAAGTGTTTCTGAATGAAGCTTAAGAATACTTTGTTCTGTCATCCAGGTTATATCAATATTCCTACGAAGTAGGCTCTCATTTGCAAATTGTCTGGTAATGAGTCAGTCCATCCGAATCCTTTCGTCAGCAAAATAAGGAGAACCGTTGACATAAGAACCTTGAATTTTTGGCATGAACATGCATTAGAGAACTGTTACCAGCAAGTTCTGATCTGACCTACTTTTGATGAAAATTTGAGCTACTTAGGTGACCTATAAAACTCGAAATTTTTAGAGGATTTCAGGTTATTTCTAGATAGAGAGCCCCCAATTCATCTCGACCATTTCCCATATTTCTAGATAGCGGTCCCCCAAGTCATCTCTCAACCGTCTCCCTACGAACCGTTGACATTACAACCCTGATTTTTGGCATGAACGTGCATTAGGGGATTGTTGCCAACAAATTCTGAGCTGACCTACTTTTGATGAAAATTTGACCTACTTAGGTGACCTATAAACCTCGAAATTGGCAAAAACATGTCTTAGGTCAAGGTACACACTTAAATCATATCAAACCCCACTTCATAGGTTCTGTGACATTAGTCACACTGCCATGTCATTTACTGGGGTCACTATTATTTTATTGTTCATTTTTAGTGATAATTGTACTCATATTACATAAATTCCAGATTACTTGGAGAAGATTGCATATTCTAACTGATGTTACGAGCAGGTCTGATCAGAGTTTTTCATAACTTTTTTGTAGGTGGCAGCACTGATAACTCATCTAAAGGAATTGTGGGTATTTGTAGCCAACCAGCTGCACTTCTTGTCTTGGTAAGTTTTAGACCAGAGTTTTCCTAAAGAATTAAAAAATTCCTCTCATATTTAAATCGACTGTTACGGACGGAGAACCATATTGTGAGTATAAAAAAAATCCCACAGGATATGAAATTTCCTATCTTGTACACTTTGCACAAAAACATACAGAGAAGCTGGGTAAACAACAAGTTGATATTTTTTCTGCTTTAAATGACATCAAATTAAAGTTTGACAGTAAAACAGATGGGTCGAAAAATGTATTGAAGCAGTAACCTTCGACTCGTGACGTCAGTCTGATTACCGGTACAATAACGTCGTACAATATCCACTAGTCGGTTGTGTCCGACGTCCTATTGTGAAAAGCGTTGCACAACAATTGGGTATGACGACATCATCACGACATCAACAAAGACATCACGTTTTAGCATTGTGACATTGTTGGCGTTAAAAATGAAATGTCGACTAGAGAATACATTACAATACCACGCAACGAACGATCGTAATCAGACTTCGACCTTATGGGTCAGAATTTCATGGCCTTCACCATTTTCAAACAAGCGTGGTAATGGAGGGTTTCAAGTTCGTTTTTCACTTTCACCATTCCCAGAGACAGTAAACCGCTATTGAAAGTAAAAAATAACCTCTTCCAACAATTTAGCATCAAAAAAGTTTGGGGTGTGGGAACCATTTGGTAGAACCTTCAAACAGAAGGCGTGATCAGATTTATTAAGGCCGGTACACACAACCAAATCTTCCTTGTCCAGTTTTCCTCTATCCATGTGAACAACTGACCACAATTGTCTGCAACTTCTCCGATTGATCCATTTCTTAGATTGTGGGTAAGAGTAACCAGTTTTAATTGCTGGCAGCACCCGGTCATACCCATTTATACTCGAGCATAGAATGATATCGCTGCCTTTCACAACCAGGAGGTACTTTTCATATGGCGTGTTACAGTGAAAATATGGGCCTTCTGAAAAACTAAATCTTGGGACAATTTGTTTGGTCAGCTTCTTGTGCTGTTGTAATCCGAAGATTTGTTATTCCAGTCTTTCCCAATTTTGTAGTCTTGTTGAGCAGTATCGATATGGCTCAATCACCTCACAATTTAGACGGTTCATGTGGTGCAGTGCAGCTCTATTCCTAGCATCCTCACATTTCAAGTTAACCACTACACTTACATTCCATCATTTACCTTGACCTAATATGAATAGGTTAAATTGTTCAAACTGTAATAGCACATGATGTCATATAGCCAATCAAGATAGGAGCTCTGCCAACACCGAGCAGCAATTAGTTTCTTTTATGTCTGTGTGAATTCCAAATAGGGCAAGTGGTGACAATCTCAGTAAACTCAGACATAATATTACGGAATATTATTATATCTGAATTCAGCCCTATATAAATCCCATGCGAATCTGAATCTACATTTGTTAGCCAATCAGGTGGCTAGCTTGTTGAAATTACACCCACAGTAATTACACACAGTAGCATGTGGACTAATATATAAACATTATCGAGAAACAGTATCCAAATACGGCATCATTTCCAGACGGTGCATGTGCGTAAAGATCAAAGAGTTTACTCCTGCCAAAGTCTGGCTAATTTGTGAGGGAGTAGAAAATATCAAAAGATTGTGCTGTGCGAAGATGTTAATCCCATGATTTACCATCTTGGTTTACCTAGATTGAAGTGGTGGTTGTATTGATGTTCATTTCCTTCGAATAGCCAATCAAGTTTGAATTTTAAAGAGGTCACACAGTTGCACTTCTCCTAATATGGACCATGGAATATTTATAGAGCTATGACATCACCAAACTCGTACTCTGATCAGATAATGTGTTATGTTCAGTCAAGGCAACACGTGTAGTGTTCGACTTGGATATGCGAAGATATATTCTTCGATGCCCTAGCTTATTCTATGACAACCTGTACACACGAACAATTATTTCTGGCTGTAATAGGTGTTCGGGTTATTTTTTGGGCCAGATTAAATTTGACTCTATAAACACGAGTCAACGTACCAGCTAACAGCGAACATTGTAAAATTATCAAGGAAAACTGGTCGAGTGTCGGGGGGCCTTTACACGGGATGTTGACAAATGGTAAATAATTGTGCAGATAATCCATTATTTTAATTATTTCGAAGGGTGATATGGTTTATTTGAACTTTGTCCACAAAGTTGGAGGGGATTGAATGTTAACATGTTAACAGGGTGGTTGAATTATTAAGATATTTATCATATTTCATCTTCTCGAGATGAGGCATATCCTGCCATAAGCCCTACTCCCTCATGTAACAGGGGCCTCGGATCACATTTGAAAGTGGGGGGGGCTGAGCTCTATATCGCTCATGTTAAATGCTGGACTGTCTCAAGCCCCCCAGTTCCGCGGCCCCTGTGTAAGGATGCCTAATTGCCTAGGGAAGATATACATGTATGTGTTCCCGTCACTCTTCCATGAAAAAAGGGTACGTGACATTCACATGCAAAACTTATATGTGTGTGACAAAAATAAAACCTTTTTTTCCACTCCAAACCTGCCATATCCGATTTTCTTGAAATTTACAAACTGAAATATCATCTTGAAACGAATTGCGATGTTCAGCTTTCTAAAAATGGAGATTTGATGGAATGATAGAAATGTGCTCCCATGTATTTTGGGTATTTCTAGGGAGTATTTTCTCCTGTAGCACAAATACGACACCTCAAACCAAAACCATCTGTGATTCTTTCAGATAAACAAACTTCCTAGTATATTGTGTGACAAAACTATTATGGTTTGAGGGGTCATATTTTTGCTTCAAGAGAAAATCCTCTGAGTAAATGCCTCAAAAATACCAAATCAGGCCACTGGGAGCACATTTTGATAATCCTATCTCCATATTTATACAACAGAGCATTACTTTTTCTGGGGGACATTTCAGTTTGTACACTTGAAAAAAAATCTGAAATATCAGGTTTTGAATTCAAGAAAAAAAAAAAAAAAATCCGCTTGATTTACCATCATACATAAGAAAGTTTTTCCCATATTAGCATCACATGTCCTTTAGAAAGGAATTCTTATTAAGTAATCTGTACTTTTTGCTTGGAATATCAGTCCTTGAAATTTTGCATTGTCTAATTTTCTCCTGTTGAATCTGTTTTCAGGATCCACATTTTTATGGTCCTACCCCTAGTCTAGACGAGTTACAGACTGAACGGTGGTTAGCCTGGAGAACTTTAGATTTCTTTAGTGAGGACTCTTTCTATAACATCTGTATACCCCAACTCAAAGGTGTCACATGATTTCCATGGAATATAATGTTATATATAAGTTTCATACTCATTCGACTGCCTTCTTCCATCTCCGTAAAACCAGTTCAATCAAAACCAGTCCAATCAAATCTTGACAGAGGTATTCTTGTTCGATTATCTGGCTCTTTCTGGAACATACATATAGATGTCAATAATCAAACAGTTGGAATATTGTTTTGACAGCCGACATCACCTATGCCAAGATCAAGATATTTTCTCTTTTGTGAGCTCGATGTTCATTTCTTGCATGTCCATCTAAAGGTTCGTTTTCTATAGAGGTGTGTGAAATTTCCATTGGCAAGCTCTCGAGCAGTAACTCCCATGGTGCTTCTGATTGGCGGAAACTGTACTTGAAATAGTCATTCAGAACTTCTCGGTGAATATCTGGCGATATTTAATGGAACGTGTGGATGGCATACCCCTGAATGAAAATATTTGGGACAAATGGGAACATTCTAATATAATATTTAAAATCATATTGATTACATAATTATGTACACTTGTAGACCTGATCTTTGTTAAATTGTGAAAAAGAGCCAACTGTATCACATCATTTGGCATAAGACGTATAAGTTAGAACCCAAATTTCAAAATGGGCAGAATCTGAACATCTTACATCAGTGTCACATGAAGCAAATCGTCAAAGAGTCAAACAGATTTCTTTCTGGTTTGACAGCATTATCTTTGTGCCATCAGACACCATGCAAGAATTTACAACTTTATCGGGTTCACTTCAGATATGGTAATTTATAAGGTGAAGATTACAAGCCTTTCTCATTAGGGTGCGAATCACGGTCTGGAAGTTTGTGGGTTGCCTCGTGCATATGGATATTCTTTGTGCATTGTGCTTGTTTTTAAGACCTGTCAAGAATGGTGTCTTTGCATCAGGCGAACATCACACATTTGACAGCACTAATGCCAGTTGTGCTTGGTGGCAATTTGAGGTGTTGTGCTTGGTGGCAATTTGAGGTGTTGTGCCATTCCATTAGGCAGCTGGACGGGTCAACAGTGAAGGAAAATACAACAGAAAGGGTTGAAGGCTCTTAAGCAGTGGAGGAAAGTAACGAATTCAAGGGGCCATAACTCATGGAGGTTACGTAATTTCAGTAGTCTTTGCTATATCACCTAGCGCTACGAAGGTGTTTCTTACAATTTTTAACACCGAGGAAGATACTTGTATCAAATCTCATACCAAATGGAGGAGAATGAAACAGATCGAGATAATATATCAACATGCTTAACAGATAGAGCAACACACATTCTTTTAGCAAATAGACTGGGAAAACAGCATAGAAGAGATGGATCGTCAACACACATATTAGATAGAGTAGAATGGAACAGGGGGAGATAACATGTCAATAATCTGTACAGCTCGAATAGAAGATGCTGAGATGGAGATGAAATGTCCACTCCTTCAAGATGTTCGGAACTCGAGCAGCAAAGACAGATACAATTTGTGTGGGGGCGGGGGGATTTGGTTTAATGTCACACTCAAGGTTATTTCACTCATATGGTGACAGTCGGTTTGGTTGGTGGAGGAAGCCGGAGTACCCAGAGAGAACCACCGCGTGTTGGCAAGTAACTGGCAAACTTTCACACATGCACTGTCAGGGCTCGAACCTGTGTCGGTTCAGTGGTGTGAGGCTAGCGATCACCAGTGAAGGACCCTTGAGATAATATGGTAACACTTGGAACATACGAATGGCAATGAGCAGCAAAGAACAGATGGAGGTGAAATGACAATGCTCATAACAGATGGGGCAGAACAGATGGTGATAAATTGTACACTTGTCATGGACAGATGAATAAGAGCAGCAAGGAACAGATGGAGAAAAGGTAAACACATTCTAACAGATCGAGTTGCATGGAATGTGGAGCTCAAATGTCAACACTCTTAATAGATGGCAATGAGATGTCAACATTAACAACACATGGAGCAGCTCAGTACAGATGTTAACATGAGCAACAGATGGAGCACTTCAGTACAGATGTAAACACAGATGGAGCAGAGCAGTACAAATATTAACAATCACTACAGATGGAGCAGTGCAGTACAGATTTCAACATTCACTACAGAACACCCTGGTACAGACTTCAACTTTCACTACAAATGGAGCAGCTCAGTACACATGTCAACATTCTCCAAGGATGGAGCAGCTCAGTACACATGTCAACATTCTTCAAGGATGGAGCAGCTCAGTACACATGTCAACATTCTCCAAGGATGGAGCAACTCAGTACACATTCTTCAAGGATGGAGCAGCTCAGTACACGTCAACATTCTCCAAGGATGGAGCAGCTCAGTACACATGTCAACATTCTTCAAGGATGGAGCAGCTCAGTACACATGTCAACATTCTTCAAGGATGGAGCAGCTCAGTACACATGTCAACATTCTCCAAGGATGGAGCAGCTCAGTACACATGTCAACATTCTTCAAGGATGGAGCAGCTCAGTACACATGTCAACATTCTCCAAGGATGGGGCAGCTCAGTACACATGTCAACATTCTCCAAGGATGGAGCAGCTCAGTACATGTCAACATTCTCCAAGGATGGAGCAGCTCAAGACATGTCAACATTCTCCAAGGATGGAACAGCCCAGTACATATTTCAACATTCATTAGAGATAGAGAATTTCAGTACAGATATCAACATTCACTACAGATGGATCAGTTCAGTACAGATATCAACATTCACTACAGATGGATCAGTTCAGTACAGATATCAACCTTCACTACAGATGGATCAGTTCAGTACAGATATCAACATTCACTACAGATGGATCAGTTCAGTACAGATATCAACATTCACTACAGATGGTTCAGTTCAGTACAGATATCAACATTCACTACAGATGGATCAGTTCAGTACAGATATCAACATTCACTACAGATGGATCAGTTCAGTACAGATATCAACATTCACTACAGATGGATCAGTTCAGTACAGATATCAACATTCACTACAGATGGATCAGTTCAGTACAGATATCAACATTCACTACAGATGGATCAGTTCAGGGGTGAGTGAGTGAGTGAATAGAATTTAACATCGCTTTCAACAATATTTCAGCTATATCACGACGAACAACTAAGCACCACCCAGCACAGTTGTGTTCCTGCTACTTCAAAGAAGAAATCTTTGAAGCAGCATGGAACAAGACACCCTCCATCCACCCTATAAAACACTGAGGACAGCACACAAGACACAGACAGGACGCTTACATGGTGCAATAAAGACAAGTGATATTACAGTGCTAGACATCACATTATCAAGTACCTGCTGCTTCTCAGCAAAATGCATTGAAGAAACAGGAACCTGAACCCACCCAACCACCCACTGGATCAGTTCAGTACAGATATCAACATTCACTACAGATGGATCAGTTCAGTACAGATACCAACATTCACTACAGATGGATCAGCTCAGTACAGATGTCAACATTCACTACAGATGGATCAGCTCAGTACAGATATCAACATTCACTACAGATGGATCAGCTCAGTACAGATATCAACATTCACTACAGATGGATCATCTCAGTACAGATATCAACATTCACTACAGATGGATCAGTTCAGTACAGATATCAACATTCACTACAGATGGATGAGCTCAGTACAGATGTTAACATCCACCAGAGTTGGAGCAGTTCAGTACAGATTTGAACATTCAATACAGAACGAGCATTCAGTACAGAGTTTAACATTAACTACAGATGGAGCAGTTCAGTACAGATTTCAACATTCACAACAGATGGAGCAGATCAGTTCAGATGTCAAAATTCATGACAGATGGAGCACTTCAGTACAGATTTTAGCATTCACTACTGATGGATTAGCTCAGTACAGATGAAGACAAGTGTGTTACTCATAACAACAGGAGAAGCATGGAACTGATAGATACATGTTAACATGAACAGATGACACCGCTCGGGAAAGATGGAGATAAGAAGACGCAACCATGACTAGAATGTATGCGAGGTAGAAGTTTTGCTAGTTGAATATAGTTGAGCATATGTTGAAGGCTGTGACAGGTGAACCCATGAACAGGCCATGGTCAAAATGATTAAAGATCTAATCAGCCTCAAATCTAGGCTGGAATCGATCTCTCCCAAACTTCGCGAAATGACGTATGTTACGACAGGTACATGTACAAAAAAAACGAAACACATAAATAAACGGCATGGCATTCCATTCATTTTTCGACGGCCGTGTCAACAAGCGTTTGCACATGTGGTGCATTCTGCCTACATATGCTCTGCCGCTGTACCGAAACTTAGGCATGAGCCATGACGTTATCCCATGGCTGCAGCTATTCAGCATCATGAGGGTCGCTATGTCACTCACACGCGACATCATTTCCTCTCCATGTACAGTACATATTCAATGGCGAAACAGAAAGGGCAGAGTTTCAAATTTCTTTGACAAGATTTTGTTGCATATGTTGTATATGGCGATCCCACTATCATCAAATACAATACCTATAATACTGCTGCTGAAAAACAGACCGGAGAGAGTTTACAAAATCCAGCGATTTTGAGGCTGATTACATCTTTAAGAAAGGGGACCGGACGATGCAGAAATACCATCCGCTGGCATCATTGTGCCAAAAAAACTAGCCTTTCATCTGAGTTGCCAGCCATCTTACATCCCCCAAGTTTGAAATTGAACGGTTAAATTGTTCTTGAGATCTCGCATTCACAACATGGTTGGGATGGATGGAGGTGGCCATCTTGGATCATGTTGTTTGGTGAAAAAACAATCGCAGTCATCTTCTTACCAATGTGAAGCCACCTACCAAGTTTGAAGTTGATCGGTTTAATTGTTCTCAAGATATCGCATTCACAACAGCACAGGTGCTATATGGGTGTGTGACATCCGAGATGGCCGACGGTGGCCATCTTGGATCATGTAGTTCGGCGAAAAACAATCCCAGTCATATTCTCACTCAGATGTGAATCTACCCCCCAAGTTTGAAGTTGATCGGTTGAGTTGTTCTCGCGATATCAAGTTCACAACTTGCATAGGTGCTACATGTATATGGGTGTGTGAAATCCAAAATGGCCATCTTGGATGTCGTAGTTTGGTGAAAAACAATCCCAGCCATCTTCATTGATGTAAAGCTCCCCCCCTCCCCAAGTTTGAAGTCGATCAGTTGAATTGTTCTCCAGATATTGCATTCACAACATGGTTGGAACACAAGGACAGACAGATGGACGGGTAGCATTTCTGAGTCCCCCTCCCACTTATGTTGTTGGGGACAACAATGTGAAGAAAAAGTCCAAATTTGATCTTTCATAGGCATTTGGACGTTCTATGACTTTGTAACACTGCTATTACATTGAAACCTGTGTAAACTGACCAGGCTTGGGATCAGATTATACTGCAGGTTTTGACAGGGGTCTTCTTTATCAAAGTTCAAAATACTTTAAATTCAAGTACTGAGATCCAAGATAATGTCGGTATTAAGAGGATGGTCAGTTTACCAAGGTGTCGGTATTCACAGGTTTCACAGTGTTTCGTTGTGGATACTGAGGAAATTAAAGATGTTAGCAGTGTCGGGACGAATTGGCTGAAAATGAAAATCTTAAGGCTTTCAGAAAGATCAATATATTAATGGTAAAATATTTCATACATTGTATTTATTAATCATAGCTGAGCATATACAAGATTTGTGGTCATAACTGGGAATATTAATGCTGCATATGCTTCACATTAAACGTCCCATCAAAAATTTAATTCTGTACATATAGAGATATTAAATAATCTTTACAAGGTTATAATTGTAAATGTTTGCAGCACACCTTAACAGATTAATCCTCAAAATAAATACTGATAAATGGTACATGTACTAAACACTATGATTTAAGTAAAATGGTGGAATACAAGAACTTTACCCCTCTTCTGAAAGGAACAACAAATAAAAATATCACTAAAATATGTCCATTTAATTAGTCAACCTTTTAATTAATCAAAAGCTGGCTCTGTGCATAATTTCTGTTTTTCAGCATGTATAACTCGGTTATTTATCATCCATTACCTTTAAATTTACTTTTAAAATCTCTCTGGGGTGACCTTGGGACAAAGATCAATAAAGCCATATAAGGTCATACAAGGTGTATGCGGTTGATAATCAGGTAATAATTAGTAACAACTAGAGGTTCCGCTTTGACCCTTGAGTTGCCGCTCTGGCATGAAGCCTATGCTGGTTGTTTTTTTAACAAAAACATACGTCTCCCCCATCCTCCCACCCTGCCTTGAATGGGCACATTATTTAAGGGAAAGTGCTATAAAACGAATGCAATAAGTATCTTAAACAAAGCTGCGTATCTAAAAATATTAATTACAAAGAAGCGATACAAGTAGATGAACGGATGGACAGACACCGGACACGGATGCATGCAAGTGAGGGGGCTATCCCACTGAAGCTTCCATCCAAGTGGGGTGAAATTCCGTCCAGTAGTTCTCAAGATATCTTGCAGACAAGGCCTGTATATACATGTACAAGTAGATGGACGGACACGGACACCGGACATGGATGAATGCACGCACATACACCAAAACCTAATCAAATGAGGGGGCTATCCCAGTGAAGCTTCTATCCAAGTTTGGTGAAATTCCATCCAGTAGTTCTCCAGATATCTTGCAGACAAGCCCTGTATATACATGTACAAGTAGATGGACGGACGGACGGACGGATACCGAACACGGATGAACGCATGCACACACACCAAAACCTAATCAAATGAGGGGGCTATCCCAATGAAGCTTTCATCCAAGTTTGGTGAAATTCTGTCCAGTAGTTCTCCAGATATCTTGCAGACAAGCCCTGTATATACATGTACAAGTAGATGGACGGACGGACACCGGACATGGATGAATGCAGACACACAAACCAAAACCTAATCAAATGAGGGGGCTATCCCACTGAAGCTTCCATCCAAGTGGGATGAAATTCTGTCCAGTAGTTCTCAAGATATCTTGCAGACAAGGCCTGTATATACATGTACAAGTAGATGGACGGACGGACAGACACCGGACACGGATGAATGCACGCACATACACCAAAACCTAATCAAATGAGGGGGCTATCCCAATGAAGCTTCCATCCAAGCTTGGTGAAATTCCATCCAGTAGTTCTCCAGATATCTTGCAGACAAGCCCTGTATATACATGTGCAAGTAGATGGACGGACGGACGGACACGGACACGGATGAATGCACGCACATACACCAAAACTTAATCAAATGAGGGGGCTATCCCAATGAAGCTTCCATACAAGTTTGGTGAAATTCCATCCAGTAGTTCTCCCGATATCTTGCAGACAAGCCCTGTATATACATGTACAAGTAGATGGACGGACGGACGGACACCGGACACGGATGAATGCATGCACATACACCAAAACCTAGTCAAATGAGGGGGCTATCCCAATGAAGCTTCCATCCAAGTTTGGTGAAATTCTGTCCAGTAGTTCTCCAGATATCTTGCAGACAAGCCCTGTATATACATGTACAAGTAGATGGACGGACGGACGGACACCGGACATGGATGAATGCAGACACACACACCAAAACCTAATCAAATGAGGGGGCTATCCCACTGAAGCTTCCATCCAAGTGGGGTGAAATTCTGTCCAGTAGTTCTCAAGATATCTTGCAGACAAGGCCTGTATATACATGTACAAGTAGATGGACGGACGGACAGACACCGGACACGGATGAATGCACGCACATACACCAAAACCTAATCAAATGAGGGGGCTATCGCAATGAAGCTTCCATCCAAGTTTGGTGAAATTCCATCCAGTAGTTCTCCAGATATCTTGCAGACAAGCCCTGTATATACATGTGCAAGTAGATGGACGGACGGACGGACACCGGACACGGATGAATGCACGCACATACACCAAAACCTAATCAAATGAGGGGCTATCCCAATGAAGCTTCCATACAAGTTTGGTGAAATTCCATCCAGTAGTTCTCCAGATATCTTGCAGACAAGCCCTGTATATACATGTACAAGTAGATGGACGGACGGACGGACACCGGACACGGATGAATGCACCCACATACACCAAAACGTAATCAAATGAGGGGGCTATCCCAATGAAGCTTCCATCCAAGTTTGGTGAAATTCCATCCAGTAGTTCTCAAGATATCTTGCAGACAAGGCAAGGGGACGGACAGACATCCATCCAGAGAGACAGACAGACATCCATCCAGACAGACAGACAGACAGCACAAACACTAGATGTCTCCCCCCAACATAGTTGGGGGAGACATAATAAGTTGATACAATACCTGGTTTGACTTCATACAGCCTGATTGACCTTTGCTTATGAGAACCTCAATTTATTATGTTTCCACCCTATGCTGCCTAGGTTCATGAAATAACTATTCATGACAGCATTTGTACAGAGGAATTGAAAAGTGATTTAAAATGTGATAGATTATAAATACCACAGAAATGGTGATTAGTTTGTATATTTTGGTTTGTTAAACAGTACCCTTATGAGCTTCAATATATGCCCACACACACACATCAAAATTTTAAGTATAGCAATGCTCCTTCATATCACAAAAATCACCAGTTGCATGTCTACCAGTTGTGGTGTGATCTTGCAAGATACCGGGTGTTGCAAGAGTGAGTGAGTGAATAGAATTTAACGTCGCTTTCAACAATATTTCAGCTATATCACGACGAACCAACTAAGCACCACCCAGCCCAGTTGTGTTCCTGCTACTTCAAAGAAGAAATCTTTGAAGCAGCATGGAACCAGACACCCTCCATCCACCCTATAAAACACTGAGGACAGCCCACAAGACGTTTACATGGTGCAATAAAGACAAGTGATATTACAGTGCTAGACACCACATTATCAAGTTCCTGTTGCTTCTCAGCAAAGTGCATTGAAGCAACAGGAACCTGTGCCCACCGGACACCCACCAACCACCCGCGGGGTGGTTCAAGAACTAGAACTAGACCTTGATAAAACAGGTCAAGGTCAGTCAATAGTAAAGGTTTCTGGTCAATGCATTAGTTCCGTGTAGTATCAATTTGGACAGCCTTGATGTAATCCTTCAAAAAAATATCACCAATACTACAATTTGACCTTGATCAAATATGTCAAGGTCAGTCATCTTCAATGGGTTTCAGACCCATCGCCAGGTGCATATGATATTTGAATTTGGAAAGCCCGACAATAATCCTTCAAGAGATATTTTGTTAACAAGCAAGATGGATATCTAAACTGACAATACAGCTAATACCCTCCGCCACATAGGATAAACAACAGTCACTGATTTTCAGTCAGTTACCATAACCTTTGGCCTTTTAACCTCAAAATGAGAAAGGATTCGTGTTTGCCCCAGGGTAAGGTATAAGAAACCTCATGCAGAGCCAATCTTTATTTCACAAGCTCCAAAGCTGACAACTAATTGATATGGACAGACTTTAGTACATGTACGCGTGAGAATCAAACCCCACACAATGGATTTCTGAACTTGTGGCTCTTCAAATCACTGACAGACTGAGGGATGGTCTGTTTACAAAATATACATGTTAGGCCTGCACCCAAAATCTAAAAGGGTATATTTGTTGAGACTCACTCCCAAAATATTGTCGCCTTTGTAAAATGAGAAACTTTAATGGGTAAAAAGATCTTCCTCTCAGGGGAGTATGCACAACAGCCCTGAATGCATTTAAATGGATGCAAACAGCTCGCAATTTTACATTACACACTGGTCTGTATATCTTCTGTTAATTCATTTTTCCTTCCATTTATGGTATCTGAAAATAGGTTTCACTTGACTTTTCCGTTTACTCAAAATGCAAAATGGAGAACAGTTATTGGTTAATATTTATTTATTATTGGTTACAGTGCATGGTTTGCAAATGGTAAAATCTATTCCCATATCCGGTAGGCCTACATGTACCTAAGATTGATATCTACCGTTTAATCCATTTCTATGGTATGAAATTCATTAGAAAATAGGTAAAGTAAACATCCACCATCTTTCATTCACTCAAATGGAAAACGGTTAGCATTTCCCTTTATTGTGTTCCAGCTCCAATATGGCAACTAGATTATTTGATACAGACACCTATTTCCGTTGTACTGTTTTTAAATGGAAAATAGGATATCAGGCTGACATATCCATTTCTTAATCGGGAAATGGAAACTCTATTTCAAGAAAACAGGATAATCAAACCACACACTGTGTGACTGAATCACAAAATTCTACCATATTTTGTTATGCACATAAGGGGTTTTGAATTTTTTGCCATCTCCTTTTTCCTATCATCAGAGTGTGTAACCTACTGTTAAATGTCAGTGTAACACCTGACATTAGGAGGCATACAATCAGACGTCGTGAAAATGTATTTTTACACTCATTGCAGATATAGTCATTGCCCATCACCCTTTAAAGGTGATGAACTGACCTTGTCACCTTGCCCAAAATAATGACCCACTGTCACAGTACTGGGCCCTAGATAACATTGCTGAACTGGGAAGCGCAATATTGATGTTGGATGCTGCCTGTTCTGATGAAGCCGTGCTAGTCCAGATCAAAATGCAGGTCTATTTTTCTATGTGCATAACAAAATATGGTCAATTCTGTAATTCAGTCGCATATACTTTGATTTTTTGACAACAGCTATATACCATTTTCTTGAAATTGGATTTCCCTTTCCTGAATCAGAAATGTGGATGTCAGCCCGATTTTACATTACCATGAAAGAGTAGCACGAATATGGGTATTGGCATCAACTATCCAATACGGAAGTCTCCAAACAGTAACGGTATGAGTATTTGCTCCTGTCCGCCAGTGGCCGTTTGAGTCAGGTAGGACAAAATCATATACAATGTATCGCTCTTGTAGCAACGTTGTATTGTGACGTCATGCGACAATCGGATATGACGACAGCACCATGACGTAAAACAAAGGGCATTACGCTTCATATAATGACGTCGTTGGCGTTACAATAGAAAATGTCGTCTTGAACGTGAATATGTGCAAATACGAAATTTTACATTAACGAGGGTGATCTGTCATGCCACCCAGTGCGATTTGGAGTTCTTGGAAATGCCGTTGGCTCAATTTATTGCACTATTTCAGGTCGCCCTGTCTCTTTACATGTTATCCAGTCCACATTTTGTGCCCCCTGACTCGCGCGACTACTAGCGGGCAAGGGCAAATTACTCGTACACGGACAGTTCGGAGACTTCGCTATTGCCATGATGGACCTGGAACACGATAGAGCGAAATGCTAACTGTTTTTCATTATGGTAGATGGTTATTATACCTATTTTCTAACAAATTTCATATAACGGAAATGGGTTTAAAGTAGATATCGATCTTCGGTACTCGATGCTGATCACCATTTTCTAAACGGGAATAGATGTTACTGTTGGCAAACTGTCCACTCTACCAGCGAAATATTAACCGATAACCGTTTCTGTTTTGCATTTGAGTAAACGAAAATTGAAAAAGGTGGGTGAAACCTATTATCAGATTCTGTTAATGGGGGGAAATTGAATTAACAGGATACACAGACCCACACAGTACTCCTTTCCAATTTTTACAACAAAAACAATCGTGTTCAAAAAAGGCCACAACAATATTTGTAAGTTTCGTTTTGATCGTAAATTCCAATCACCATGGGAGATATATATATACAAATATGTATGTATAACAAATTTATATCGTAATGATGTGCATACGTATTACTCAAATAGCACTATAAATGGTTTGTAATGACATTCAATATGTACATGTAAAACAATTTGGAACTGAAGTAGTTTCTGTGAACTATCAACATCCCCTTTATGGCACATTATACAGCATATTATACACACAATTAATACCTGTGACACATATGTTTTAAGAGAATTTGTACTGTAAATTATTCAGATCATCTCAAGTCGCATAATTTATCAAAAAAAAAAAAAAAATACCCTGCATCCCTTCCCCCCTCAAAATAATAATTTATTCAAATAAATCGTATAGACTAGAGCTGTGGATCTACAGCATTTCAATATACGGTACAGTACATCACCATGATCACTGAAACAAAACATCAATGAAGGGGGAAGGAGGAGCAGACCCCTGGATCATGAACATGACTGACCAAACATGAACAGATATGGCACAAGTAAGGCTCAGATAAAAACTGATATCAAAAATATCTCGACAGATCTAATAATCCAAGTTATCAACTTGCCAAATTGACAATCCGATAATAATACACATATCCTGCAAACTTTGCTAAAATTAAAATGTGAGGCTAATATTGACAATTTTTTAAGACCTTTCTGAAACCACTGTTGTTGTTGAAAAAAAAAAAAAAAAACGGCTCAAAATGATAATTTCTTTTCTGAAATGAGCATTTATTATCTAATTTTTCTGCAAGGGCCTAGGACCCCTTACATAGAAAAATTACCATGACAGTGAGTTTCAACCTTTTGCCAAAAAATCTTTCAAATTCAATAATGCTTTTAATCCTTTCTTTGCAAAAATTGTTTTATATACTATGTTTATTAACATAGGTGATATTGCAGAGTCAAATCTGCTATAGTAATAAAAAATTATATGGGAATAATGTCCTCGACTTTGCCATTTTGAGCCACTTTTTTAAACAACAACAACATTGAGTTAGCAAGGGTCTTAATTCCGGTCACAATCTTGAATATTAAAGGGGTAAGCAGACCATAAGACTTCAACAAATTGGAACATTAAATTCTGGTTTATCATGAATACCTGGTCCAAGGAATTTTCTTGAATAAAATCATTCATATGAATAAAATATAATACACCGAGAGGCAAATTTTTGCTCATGCTCACCTAAAGTTTTTACGACCCTAAGTCAATTCGAAAATTCTCACTTTTCTTGTTCCTTAAGTAATTGAAAATTGCTCATTTCTCACCTAAAATGAATTTGGAGAGGGCAGCCAATTGCTCATACAAATCCTCCTATTCTCTTTAGCGGGTTTAGTTTAAAGATGTAATCAACCTTGAAAATTCATAATGTTTCAAAGTGGACATACATATAGTCCTGATTAGGAGCGGTTCTAGGTGTAAAGAGATTTTATAGGTGAACACGAGTCCAACTTGCATTGGGAGTTGGTCATCGACAAAATAAGATGGAAACTGGACCCCCTATGATGGGCAAATCCGTCATGTAAGACACATACAATAGGTGACTACATGTGGGGAACCATTCAACCAAGGAGTGAACAGGGCCAAGTATATTGCACGCAAAGTGTTGCCGATTGCAGTTGTCTTAAATGACGGGTCTGCCCTATGATGACCTGAAAACAAGAGCAACTTAAGAGAGGTCATGATTTTCACCTTGAACTCCTTTCTTGGCATCCCTTTGGGGATACCCTGAGGTTCAAATCGTAAAAACTTTTCTGGAAGAACATTTATATGCCTTAATTGACAACTTGCACAGCTACCCCGCATGTCCTAAATCATGAACTATATCAAGCATACCTGTAACAAGTACTGCCCAAACTGGTAGCTGCTGAATCACTGTGCTGGGGGATGAAATCAACCAATAATAAATGAGGAGAAAGGTTGCCATGCAAAAAATGCCTTCCAGTTGAGATGTTCTTTTTGTTTTCAATAAATTATGTTAATATTGTATATAAAACTGCCTCAGGCTCGCGTTTTCCTCTGATAATGGTGTTGCCGCACAAAGGGACAGCACTTATGATTCCACATCATAACTCTGTGATTGTTCACTATTAAACTTATGGAAGCAAGATTGATCACATAGATAAACATTTGACAGTTCAACAGAGAATTGAACCGCAAACTGGCACTTTGTTAAATATACATTTTGGAGGTTCATCCAGATGCATTCCTGAGACATAAAACAAAAAAATTCCAACCAGAACTGCTTGCGAATATCGATATATGGCATTTACAATATTTACTCTATGCGGTTTATTTTCTGAGTTGAAATTGGTCATCCTTTGGTATCCAGAGATTTTTACCCATATATACGGTATCCTATATTAGTAAATATACTAATTGGCAAAGACATCACCCATGGGTATCCAGAGATTTTTACCCATATATACGGTATCCTATATTAGTAAATATACTAATTGGCAAAGATATCACCCATGGGTATCCAGAGATTTTTACCCATATATACGGTATCCTATATTAGTAAATATACTAATTGGCAAAGATATCACCCATGGGTATCCAGAGATTTTTACCCATATATACGGTATCCTATATTAGTAAATATACTAATTGGCAAAGACATCACCCATGGGTATCCAGAGATTTTTACCCATATATACGGTATCCTATATTAGTAAATATACTAATTGGCAAAGATATCACCCATGGGTATCCAGATATTTTTGGCCTGTATGGATTGATACAGGAATTCCTCTCCCTGACCCTGTTCTGTATCCTCCCAGTCGCGTGGCAGTCCGTAGTTCACCCACGTCCTCTTGACATTATCCGCCGACGCGTACTCGACAAATTTGGAACCCTCCGCGGAGCCGAAGTACCACATGGCCTGCACATCCTGGTGCTCTGTGAGGTACTTGGTCAGATGATCTCGATCACCGGTGATTATGTTGACCACACCCCCAGGCAGATCAGATGTGTCGAACACCTGGTGATAGAGAAATACAGTACAATGTCATGGGAACGTCTTGGCGTCTGGGATATTCAGATCAGGACTTGGACGGAGAAGAGCATGCAGGTCTATTATAACCTTAAACATGTTAAAAGAAATGAAAACCTGAGAGGTTAAAGTCCACTGATGTTGAAAGTACTGATTCGGTTCAAAACTTTAATGTTCAGCACTTTGCATGGAGAGCAATGCCCAGGGAGATCCACTGGCAAGGTACCCACAATTACCAAATTTGTCCTGAAAAGAAAATTTGGCAGGGCCCCCAGATGGCACTTTGTAACCATGACAATCCCAAGTGAGATCTCGAGGCAATATCAGATTTGTAAAGGACCTGATCAGGTTTTAATTTGACCCCCAGGTGGCTCCACTTATAGGCGGAAAGGCGTAGAAAACAATCCCAAGCGAGATCTTGAGAATTTGGAAAGAATCTGTTCAGGTTTTCAAAATTTATTGTTCGAAAACAAAATTTTAACTTGGGGGCCCCCAGGTGGGTCACCTATAAGAGGATCGCCTATAAGCAGACCGGCATGAAAGACAACCCAATCGAGATCTTGAGACAAGGTAACCACATAACAAATTTGTTTTTCAAAAGTTTTGTCTGGAAACGAAACTTTAACTTGACCTCGAGGTGGCGCAATTAAGCTATAGGCAGATCGTCGGGTCAACCAATCCTGGATTTCTAGAGAGGGGATCATTTCTTATGCTTAATTATTGGATAGCCGAGTACTGTGCTGTCTAACACAGAAAAATAACATACGTTTGCGTACCGATAGGGAGTCGTTTGCACCCCTTTTCACTCAGAAATTGCATTACTGATACGAAGAGGTTTTTTTCTGAAAACACTAAGCACATCTCAGATTTCACTTTGGAGAAAATTTGCTAGCATGTCTTCTACATTTTTTAGCAGCAGACTTAGAAGCAGGAAAATAAACATCTTTTTGTCAACGAAGACTAAATATTGTGGAATATGTTATTTATCCCGAGAGCAGAAAACATAGCTTGAGAAATTTGTAGAATTTTAGTAGAATTTCTCTCCACAGATGCCTGAAGTTAAGTTTCGCCATCTGAATAATTAGAAGTATGTAGATGCAGACTCCAGCCGAGTTGAACAAACTGTTATTAAAGTGAGAATACCTGATAAAAATCCAGAGCCACAAGTGGATATTTCTCGCTGGGTACGATGATGACGCTGTTACCTCGGATGACTGCGGGAGCAAACAGGGACACAAAGCCTAACAGTGGGAAATCATCGGGGCAGGCTATACCTATCACACCGACTGGTTCGTGGATTTTAATAGTGGCTCCATAGAGTGTCGTCTCCTGTTGAAAATAGAAAATGGAACAAGGACTAGAATAATTATCACAGCAAAAAAAAAAAAAAAAAGGTTTTCTGAAACAACAAAAATC